>RJWM01033169.1:0-20831 GCA_004363535.1 Dasyprocta punctata | reverse complement strand
TTCCTGGAAGATAATTAATGAGTTTAGGGAAATAATTGTAGACCTACAAGAGAAAACAATAACATGTAAATAATTTAATGACAATATATTTTCAATGTAGCAAGCCCTAGTGAGAAATTAAAACCATAAATGTAAATTTTGAAACATGTATATCATCAGGCATAATTTCTATTGCAAATATGTAGTAACTCTCTATAGATGGAACATGATGACCCAAATATCAAAGATAATAACACTTTTCCAAACTCATACTTTTTTTATTCTATAAAAGAATTTTGGCATCATTTCTCTTTTTTTTATCGATCCTTCACCACATTCTTTTTAAAGATAGCATGAATTAATAGCTTATGTGCTGCAGGAGAACATAGGTCCCTGCCAAAAGTCCAGGGGCTTTGAGCTTATCATGCAGTAGAAGACAGCCCCCCCTCACTTCCAACATTCTGCAACTTCAGGAACACAGGCTGCTATGGCCACAAGCCTGAGACCCACCTATACTTGCCACTTGGGAACTGAGGAAGATTTCATCCCCAATCACAAGTCTGAGAATACAGCTACCACTATAAAATCCCAATTTCATTGTAGCCTATGTGCCTCAAGCAAGGAAAAGTCTTGGCAGAGCTCTGCAGTTCTAGGAATCAGGGAGGGTTGGCACTCATGCAACATGTTCTGAGAGAGGTCCTCTCCCCATTAACCCTTGTTCGCAGATACAGCTCGAAATTTCCCATTTCACCCATTTCTATGATTCAGAAACTGAAATGGCTGCTGGCCAAAACCCTGTAACTATATGAATGCAGCACCTGAGCACAAATATTAGGATCAAAGGAGCATGTCTTAAGCAACCCAAAACCATTTTCTGGGAACAAATGTCTCACCACCACTCAGTCTAATACCTGGACTCCACTTTGTGACACAGTGAACACCACACCAGATGTATGGGCATCTTGCAAGGACACAGGAAACATGAAAGGGAATAGGACACTATCAAAGGAAACAATCTGAAGAAAGAGATGTCAATTTGAAGGAAACCTATGAGTTGCCTGACAAAGAATTTTGAATAATGATTCTAAGGAAATTCAAAGGGATGCAAAATAATGTAGTAAACAACATAAGGCAATGAGAAAATACAAAGAATGTGGATGAAAAATTCACCAATAAGTTATCAGTTATAAAAAATTAGAAACTAAAACCTTGAATCAATAAAATGAAAAACACCATAGAGACATTCTGCAACAGGCTAGATTGAACAGATGAAGAATTTTGGATCTTGAAGACCAATGCAAAAATTAACACAGCCAACGTTATAAGAATGAAGAAAGCCTATAAGACACATGGGACAGAGTAAAGTGACTAGACCAAATACAGGCAGAGTGGAAACTCAAGAATTAAAAAAAAAAGGCATCGAAAACTGTTCCATGAAATCATGGCAGAAACTTCTCCAACCCTCAAAGAGACATGGACATCCAGAACCAAGAAACAAAGGCCCCACTAGAATCAACCAAACGAGGCTGGCACAAAAACATGCTGCAATCAAAATGTTAAAAGCACACAACAAAGAGAGAATTCTAAAAATCACAAGAGAAAATTGTCAAGTCCCATACAAAGGTGACCATATCATGCCTACATCATACTTTTCTGAAGAAACCTTACAGGTCAGAAAATAATAGGAAGACGGAAGATGTATGCAAAATACTGAAAGAAAAAGAAAAGCTTCCCACCCAAGAAAACTCAGCAAAATTATCCCTTAAAATTGAAGGAGAAATCTGAAGATGCATCTGAGGAAATTCATCACTACCAAATCAAACTTACAGGAAATATTTAAAGGAGTCCTATGACATAGAGGAAAGTTAACAACTAGCATTGTTAATGCACAAATCTACAATACTCACTAGAAAAATGGATAAACAAAACAGAAAGTCATGACAATTAGAATTTAATGTCATGAAGCTTCCAAATCAAAAAATAAATAATAAAAGAGGTGAAAAGGAAATATTTATGTGTATATATATATATACATACATCAAATCAAAAACTACCAAATCACAAAAATAAATCTCTATGTACATATATAACCATATATACACACCAAAATACACAAAAAATAACTATATATATATATATATATATATATATATACCAAATACAGAGTACCAAATCACAAACATAAATAATAAAAGAGGTGAAAAGGAGCTATATATATATGTATATATATACATGTATATCTCAAAATAAAATTAACAAAATGACAGAAATAAGCTCATACTTATCAATAACATCCTTAAATGTAAATAAACGCAGCAAGGAGAAGACAATGGCTGACTGAATTTATTTTAAAAAGACTCCACTGTTTGCTACATACATGAAACCCTAGAGATACACATATACTAAAAGGCTGAAGTAGACATATTACACAAATGGAAATAAAGATTGAATATTAGTAGCTCTCTTCCTACCAGATGAAACAGACATTAAATAAAAAGCTATAAAAGGAAATAAAGAATTTAATTATATATTGTTAAGAGGAAAATTAAACAATAAGATAATGCAACCATATATACACACAAAACCACCCAAATACATAAGGTGAACATTAATTGTAAGAGTAGAGATAGATTCTAATACAATGTTTGGAAATTTTGGCACCCCACAAATATACATAGTATAATTGGTGTTCCTCTCCTCTCCACCTGCTACTGGACCACACCCTTTCACTCTCCTGAACCAGTGCAATGTCCCAAGGTCAATCCCTCAATATTTGACCTAAGGCTTACAATCAAGAAGAAGAGATAAGAAAATTAAAGACCTCTGAACCTGCCCAGGAATATTCCAAAATTCCAAAACACGATTCATGGGTTCCAGATTCTCCTGCATTACTTAAAGTAACCTTTCTTCACCTAGAACTCATTGAGGGTTCATACATATGGACTTCATCATATACATACAATTATAACAGAATGAATTATGGAAAGGACATGAATAGTAGACACAGGGAACATGGCTCCAGCACCCTATCCATCACATGATCAGTCATGCTCTGGAAGCCCCTAGAGGTATCCTTGACCCAGCACAATATTTTAAATTCCAAAACCCATTGTACTCATCACTAGTGACATTTTCATTTCACTGGTGCAAACCCAGTCACGGTGACCATACTGTCACCTGATTAAACTTTGCTAAGTTTTCCTTATTGTCACATGCAATGTCCAGTTCTTTGTTCACCATGCATAACAACCCAGGAAGCCATCTGGGAACTCAGTACCCATGGAAACATCTTGGACAGAGTAGCCAGGAACTAAGGCCCTTTGTGAGGAGATTTTATAGTCTTCTCTCTTTCCTACATTTGTGTCCTCAATCACTCATTGTGGGCACAGAAACAGCAGCAGAATGTCTGCCATGTGAAAAGAAAATTACCATGACAGGATAACAAAGCTATGGAATGGAGAATTTTACCCTCCACCAGGAGCGTCTCTCAGGTTGATGTTTGTGCATCATCTCTTTTGCTATTAACCCATAAAGACTGAGAATTCCTTTTTAGTATCTAGGGTCTCCTAAGGTTCTAGAAAAATGAGAGCTTGTACATAAATGCCATGAAGGTCAAAAGGCATTTATTCCCTCTAACCAAAATGGAAAGTGATATCCAAATGCGCTCTCCAGGATGAACAGTGGACACAATAGATATTCTTTTAGGTTAGTACCACACCCTGTCACTCTATTAAATGGGAGTCTGAAAATCTTGCTCACACAGGAAGACACACAAAATAAGGATGAAGCCCCTATCCAGTGTCTTGAGCAAGGTTTCTCATGCAATGGATGAGAAACTCCATCCTGAGACACAGTGGAGAGAACTAATTTCTGGGTCACAGCAGAGAAAGCAACCTCCAAATGCTATACATTTGCAGTTTCTAAACATTTTACCCTGAGGGAAGTCCTCTAAACTACTCTTTTAATATCTCTCTCCCTTTCTGTCTCAAAATTGAAGGGCATAAACCCAATTCTCCTGATACCACAGCTCCCGTTTTTCAGAGGCTGGAAATATATCCTAAGCCATGCACATTCCAGTGGTCACTGAGGTTACAACTGACATTATCCTTAGGACCTATGAAGTCTATGGACTCAAACCAAAAAATAGCTCACAGATTTACTTTTTTTTTCCTTCTCTCCCCTCAGAATTCTCCAATACTTTTCCTGTCTCTTCTTTCTCCACTCAACCTGTCAACCTTTAGAAAACTCAAATCCTTTATCCTTTTTCTGGTATTAGTTATCAGGGAGAGGCAGAGAACCAGAGGCTGGAGAAGCCCAGTGTGTCCCACCATTGGAAGGGGGATGGAAAAGTATGTGACTTCTATGTTTTAAAGGCCTGGGACCTGCAGAAAGGATGTCACTTCAGCCCTTCTCAGCTGTCTGATGCAATGATCTTCTTGGGTCCTAGGGTCACTTATTGAGCCATGTCCATAGGTATTACTTCCTGGGGCCACCTAGGGCTGCTTCTTTAATACTATCTCTCTTCTCCCCTCCAACATTTTTTGTTCAGGTAGTCTTATGATAATTTTAGCCTCAAGTTTATCTTTCTGTCTAAAATGATATGTAGCAGATAAGTGATTTGTGACTGTTATGCTTTCATCTGCAAGGAAACTCATATCCTTTCATGACATGGATTAGTAGGAATGCAGGGAAGTTGGGAGCAGAGGAAGAACTTGAAGAGGGGTGCAGGAGACTGCAAAAGAAATCAAGGTCTTAATGTTACATCCTGCCTGGGCTACTGACAGCAGCAGGGTCCAGGCTAATAGTGCCTCAGGCGATCTCCCCAGTTTATGGGTCTCTTTTCCTAGGGTCTTAACCTATCTGCAGTTCTTAAGCTATCACTTACCAGGTTCCTCACCCATTAGACTTTCCTCAGCTCTTTCAAGTGAGCAAGTTCCACCTAACTTATTTGCAATGATAAGAAAAAACTAATTAGGATCCAGAGGTCCCACACCCCTCGTAGTGGGGCATGTATGAAGACAATTGGTCAGAACACTCCCATCTGTCAGCCAGTGTTCCCAATAGGCACCTACATAAGAAAATTGATCAGGTTTTTGTTGAGGTCTGTCAGGGGAGAAGTGCCTACTATCCCTCTTTACACAGGTGCACCATGACACAGGTGATTTCATAATTGACTAGATGTTTCAAGCCAGTCTGGAACCCAGTTGAGGTCTCCTGTCTGAGAGATTGATTGTGGCCAAAGGAGCAAATTCAAAGATATAAATGAAGTAGCACTGGTGCCCACACAGAGTCAGAGACATCTGTCATCTCGGTCTCAAGGAATTTACCTTTACCATGGGACACCCCGAGGCTTAGCAACTTTGAGACTGACCCTGGGGATGCCCCACAAGTTTCCCTAGATCTCCATGGAGTTCAGCTTTAGCAGGGGATACCCAGAGGCCAAAGAGGTCAGGGACTGACCCAAGGGGTACACTATAACTTTCTTATAATCTAATTTTTATTCCTCATCCCTTCAGACACATGATAGGGAATAACTCATCTATTCCACCTGCCTCCCATTTGGATGCCTTCTTAGACACCGGGATGTATTTGATCCCCGCAAGAAAAAATATTGCATGTTCCTACGTAATAAGGAATGGCCTATGTGTTTTCATGGGGCTCAAGAAGCAAGGTCCTCAAATGGCTGTCTGAAATATAACACCATACTCCAATTAGATCCTTTTGTAAGAAACAGGGAAAATGGTCAGAGGTGCCTTGTGCCCAAGGCTTCCCTGCTTTCCACCAAAAGCCTGACCTTTGCCATAGAACTAATCCTTTCTTCAGTTCATGCTGCTGAGGAATTCCTCCTGTCAGCCCCTCCCTCTCATAAACCACCTCCTTACTAATCTGCACCATCAGTGCCCTCAGGGGATAAAGGCATCCTCCGCAATTCACCTCATACTTTGTATGGGTCTGCCTACCTTAAAGTCCAGGACTCAGAGAACTCAACATCTAAGCCTGCTGGTCGTCTACTCCTTATAGAAGTGGTAGACACAGAGGGTAGCATTCAAGTTCAAGTCCTTTTCCAGTTATGAATAACTAACAATGCAAAGAGAAACTGGGTAAATACTTAGAGAACCCTGAACAGTTTGCTGATGGATTCCATACCTTGACAAAGTTGTTTTTTTTTTTTTTTTTTTATCTGACCTGGCAAGATGTGCAGTTCATCCTGGTTACTCGCTGCATGGCAATAGAAACAAAGGATTATAACAGTTGCAAGATAAGGCAAGATATCTTTTTGACTGTGCCTGATGGTAATTAGCTGATTGATGTTATTTAGGCCCCAAAAAGCGCCCAAGTGGTGTTATAACACTGTGAGTGGAGAAACCAGGTGGGGGTTTTGTTCCTCCAGGCCATCTAGACAGGTATGTGCAAGGGTGTGCTCAAACTTTATAAATTATGATTAGCTAAAAATCATCACTTATGATTCTAATGAAAATCCAATAGCTTTTCAACACTGCTTTGAAGAGGCACTCCAGAAATACACTATTTAAACTTGGAGTCTAGAAAAGGAAAATTATTCTGGGTCTTTATTTTACAGGTAGCCATCTTCAGACATTAGGAGGAAGCTCCGAAAACCCCAACATGGCAAACAAGTTTGGATAAATCAATTGATTGATGTGGTCATACAGTTATTAACAGCTATGACAAAGAATACAAATGAAAGTCGAATAAGATGAAAAGGCAGGCTAAAGTCATGCTTGCTCTAACCAATAAGGTGCATGATAAAGCCAACAGCACCAAGGTGAACCATAATAGGTGAACCAAAATAGGTGAACCAAAATAATTCAAAATCTTTATGGCACAAACAGCCTCAGCCCATGTTTTTCAGGAGTAAATGAATCATCACCCTTCATTTGTAGAAAGGTCTATTGCCTTTCACCTAATTGAACCCAATAGATTCATAAATTCCATGGACCCCTCCCCCCATCTTCAAGAAGGCGTATCTCAGTTTCAAACATATGTAAACCATTTTCATTCTAACATAAATCACCAGATAGGTAAACCTAACAGATGGTAGGAATACACATCTTAGATTACCCATCACGAGGGTACCCCCAAGTAAACATAAAAACCTTTAAACCCTCACCATAATACACCTCTCTCTTAAGGGCCCCTATGTACAATTTAAAATTCTTGCTAATTCTTTGCACCTCTTATTGGCATGTCTTCAAAATTCTTTTATAATGACAGAAGTCAATGAACTTACAATTTCTCCCATAGGTCAGGTTGCTCAAGTGTTCTGACCTTTTAAATGACCTCTTCTGATTCTGTCTGGTGATAAAACTTCAGAAAAACAAAAGACTATAAACTACAATCAATTATATCCCAGAAATCTGGAAACCTAGACAAAAATGGGTAAATTCCTGAACATATAATACTTACTAAAATTTCATACAGATAAAACAGGAAATCTAAGAAGACCAGTGATATATGTAAATGAAGCAGCTATTTAATAACTCCCATTTAAAACTTGTCCAGATCTCATTGTTCTACAGTTAAATTCAACGTGCAGAGAAAACTTTATGCCAGTCCTTCTGAAACTGGTTGACAAATTAGAATACAAGAGTATGTTGTTAAACTCTATGTGGCTAGGACTATCCTTTACCCAAACCACCCACAGACACATTATCTGATTAACCTAGATGCAAACATTTTCAATAAAATAACTACTAAAGGAAATTCAGCAGCGCACTGAAAAGATCATCGACAAGGATCAGTGAGAGTCACCATAAGGACATGAGAATGATTCAACATACTTGAGTCAATAAATATTATACAGCACATAAACAGAATAAAACACAAACCACACTGAAGAGAGCACACGTGATAAGATTTAATATCCCTACATGATTAAAAAAAACCCTTGACAAATTAGATATATAAGGTATGCACCTCAGACTTGCTGCTCAGACCCAGCTCTACTGGGTCCCGCAGCTCAGTGCAACCCACCAGAGGAAAGCCCGGCCAGCCTCGCAGGACACAGAGGTACTCAGCCCAACCCAGCCCAGGACCCCAGAGTTGCTCATCAGGGACTGACCAGCATAGCTGCAGGGCCTTGGAGAGCTTGGCTCCCCCCACCAGAGCGTGGAGCGCATGCGAGCCCCATACTTCAGTGCAGCGGCCTGCAATGCATCCTAGAGCTTGTGGCAGGCCCTGTCCAGCAAGAAGCAAGGCCCCGGCACAGTAGACCTGGGACTCGCCCAGGCTTGTCTGGTACAGCGGAACCCCTGAACTCCTTGCAGCCAGACTTAGGGTCAGGGCAGAGCCACACTCTGGGGTATACTCTGCCTAGCTCCCTGGGACCTGGAGGCTTCAGCCCCCACCCGAGAAGGTGGAGATTCCACCCACGCACCCCGGGAGGCTGCCCTCATTTGCTGCTCACAAGATCAAGCTCTACCGCATCCTGAGGCTCAGCACGACCCACAGGGGAAGCCTGATCAGCCTCGCAGGACACAGAGCCACATAGGCTCTGGAAGAAAATGACAAAATGAAAGACCAAGAGGCAGTCTCAGTCCCCCAGCCCACTGAGAACAAACCCAAGAGACACTGAAATGGAAGACAGTGGGAGTCACACAAATGGACTTTCTGAAATGATAGAAAATGCAGCAAAGAAACCGCACTGAAAAGCACATGTGATAAGATTTAATATCCCTACATGATTTAAAAAAACCCTTGACAAATTTGATATATAAGGTATGCACCTCAAATTTGTAAAATCTGTATGCAAAAGGCCCACAACCAACCTATATAATGCTGAATGAGGAAAAACAAATTTTTCTGTAAGACTGGGAATAAGACAAAGATGTGCATTTTCACTACCCTTATGTGATATATCAATAAGGAAGAGTCATTAAGCAAGAGAGAAAACTAAAGGGCATTCAAATTGAAAAGGTAAATTAATTCTACTTAGAGAGGACAAGATCCCCATTATCTGACAAATCCTCCTGTCTTCTTTCCCCCTTCCTTTTAAACTGAATTTTATCTTGCTCTGACATTTCTCTTCTTTCCCATTATTTCTCGTTCATTGCAATGTCTATATCCTTCTCTTTTCTCCCCTTTTACATCATTTCTGCCATCCTTCCCTCCTCTATTTTTTAATTTCACTATTGGTTTATTTTGTTGTTTGTGTCTTCTAACCTTCAACTATTAAGTGCATGTTATATTATCTTTGGCCATTTAGTGTTGTGACTACAATGTTTTCATTTATCCATGGGACTGCTTTGGTAGTTTACTCCTTATGAGCACTGCAGCAGACTTATCCAAGCACAAGGATTATAGGAATGTACTATGCCACTGAACGACAATTAAAAGATACAGACAGGAAAGATGGATTGAAGAAAAAGACTCAAGCCGGGCGTGGTGGCGCACACCTTTAATCCCAGCACTCAGGAGGCTGAGGTAGGCGGAGTGTTGTGAATTTGAGGCCAGCTTGGGCTACAACGCAAGCACAAGGCTGGCCTGAGCTACATAGTGCGACCCTGCCTCAAAAAAACCAGGGCTGGGACCTTGGCTCAGTGCCTTAAGCGCCTGCCCTGGCAGGTGCGAGGTTGTGAGTTCCATCCCCGGTGCCGCAAAAAAAAAAAAAAAAAAAGAAAGAGACTCAATTATAGGTTGCCTTCAAGAAATACGCCTCACCCACAAAGACATACAAAGATTGAAAGCGAAAAGATGGAAAACGACATTCTGTGCAAGTGAAATTGAAATCCAGGAAAAAGAAGCTGTAAACTTGAAATCAAAATTAGTTACAAGACATAAAGAAGGAGATATATATACTTATATATACATATATATATATGTATATATATCAAGCATCAGCTACCAAATTTTATTACACAAACAATGCTTTACTTAAAGGACAGATAGATACCACAACAAAAATACCAAGTGACCTCAATACACCACTCAAAAATAGATATGTAATCTAGACCAAAAAAAATACAAAAACCAAAATCAAGAAACATGACAGCTAAACTAAAGTGAAGATTAACAGGATTTACCAGACCTGTGCAATGTTACATCAACAACAGTGGAAAGCACACTGTTTTCAAAGGCTAATGAAACTTTCTCCAGTGTAGACCAGATTTTAGTACATAAAGCAAATCTTTTTTTTTTTTTTTTTTTTTTTTTTTTTGCGGCACCGGAGATTGAACTCACAACCTCGCGCCTGCCAGGGCAGACGCTTAAGGCACTGAGCCAAACTCCCGGCCCGGGTTTTTTTGAGGCAGGGTCGCACTACGTAGCTCAGGCCGGCCTTGTGCTCGCGTTGTAGCCCAAGCCGGCCTCGAACCCACAAAGCTCCGCCTACCTCAGCCTCCCGAGTGCTGGGATTAAAGGCTTGCGCCACCACGCCTGGCTGTCATAAAGCAAATCTTAAAAGACACAAACACTTCCAATAATTGCAGGCATCTTATCAAATCAAAATTGGATAAAATTAGAAATCAACAAAAACATAAAATACAAAATCACTGAATAAAACATTCAAATGATCGTTGAATCACTAAAGAAATCAGGGGTATTTAAAGATTCTTAGAATTAATGGATAATATAAGGATATGTGAAGTGTTCACAGTTCTGAGATGCAAGTTCACAACCATAAGTGTCTATATATCTGGGCAGCTCAAGGTCTCAGAAAAACAAAAACAAACCAAACACAAAACCAACAGAAGGAAAAAATAATAATTACAGCTAAATAATAAATGAAATGGAGACTGAAAGTACCACACAAAGGATAAATGAAACGAACAGCTAGTTCTTTGGAAGGATAAATGATATTGACAAACCCTTATCCAAACAAATGGAAAGAGCCAGGACCCTAATTAATAAAATTAGAAGTGGAAATGGTGATACTAAAACAGGTAACATTGAAATCTTCAGAATTATTACAAAGTATTTTGAAATTTTGTATGGTAATATTTAAAAATCCAAACAAAATGGACAAATTTTGAGATACCTATGCCCCATTAGAATTGGACTGAGATAATGCTTACAAGCCTAAATGGATAAAAACTAATGAGATTGAAGCAGTAATAAAAAGTCTCCAAAGAAGAAGTGTCCAGGTTTAAGTAGATTTACTGTTAAATTTTGCCAGACTTTTAAACAATACCAATGCTCCTTAAACTATTCCCTGAAGTAGAAAGTGAAAAAATTTTTCTAATTGAACCTATATCCAAGTCTTTTCCTGATACCAAATCAGGGAAAAGCAACACAAATGCCCATCAACCAAAGAACGCATTGAAAATATGATTTTTTTTGATATAATGTAGCACTTCTCAGTTGTAAAGAAGAATAAACTGGAGGCTTTTATAGGTACATGGATGCAACTTGAGACCATGAGTCAAATATATCAGACCCATATGTGCAAACATCATTTTGTCTCACTAGTGTGAGAAACAGAATGAGTAAAGATCCACAATGTATAATAGATGCTGTGAATTGGGAAGAAATTGTTCAAGAGAAAAGACAAACTATATTGGGAAAAGGTGAAAGGAAGGAAGGGAAAAAGAAAAAACTATGTGTACCGAAGATAGTTATATAGATAGTTTCTCTTACTTCATTGAAAAGAAAAGTTTGTGCTAATATAGTTTGGACAAGGTATCATGTTTATATCATACTCTGAATAACTACTATGAAGACAACAATATGCAAGGTATTGATTATTGTAACTGTCCTCCTAACCTGTTTTGAAACTCTGCTTCATTATTTTTATCTTTTTTCACTTTAAAATAAATAAACGAAACAAAAAACAGGGTAAAGGTCCTACACAAAAACAATAATATACATCAATAAACTTCATGTACATAGACAAAAACATCTTCAATAAGATTCTTGAAAACAGTACTCAAAACCAAGGAAAAGAATATGCACATAGGTAGAAGTGCCTGCTTAAGATCTTGGGGTCTGGGATCCACTCAAACACAGCCCAGACAGCCAAGCAGGTTGTGACAAGTTCCAGGTACCCATCTGGAGGGGCAGAGGGTTATCACCTGATAAAAAGAGGCAGGAGAAAAGGTCCTGGGGAAATCTATCTTTCCAGAAACTTCTGTCCCCACTTTGGGGCCACATTCTATTTTCTGCAGTTTCCTCCTTACTAATAAAGTGTCTCCATTTTTTAAGCTCTAAGCCAATAATTCTTTTTTTTTTAACAAGTGAACAGTATATTTAGAATTAAACGAGGGTATGGAATTAATACAGTACAAGTAAGACACTTAACATGGGCATAGTGGTACTATGCACACAAAAAATGAAATTCCACTTAAAAAATCACAAGGGAAAAAGCAATTCCATAATTTTAAAGGTATTTCATGCAAAGCACTAAAAAATAAGCCCTAACCCCAGTCATCCAATAAATGAAAAGCTACCTGAAAATATTGCCATGCTAACATACTAACCACAGTGCAATCATTCATGGAAAAATATATTAAATAAGCAATGGATTACATGAAATAGCACAGTTTGGAATTTTGCAAGCTATTAGACCACAATGATTTCAGGTGACAACTGCAGATTCATTCATGGGGTAATATGGTATAAATGTTGAGAGATAAGATATGTAAGTATAAATTCCATTAATTCATTTCATCACCTTCTAATTATAAAACTTAGAAGCTTAGAGAACCTGAAAAAATGTATATAAAACTTGGCATATTCCATTTGGGTTCCAAGAAATGACTGTAGTGTCATATTTGCAATTAGTAAAGAGTTGCATGAAAGCACTTCAAGGCCAGGATTTGACTTCTTAAATAATGATCACAATTGATAACATAGAAAGAACTCTAGAAATGCATTTCCTTTTATTTAAGTCTCATTCAACACTCTATGTGCAATTAAGGGGTTACAGACTGAATAAAATGTGAAACAAAGGTGAACTTGTACAGAGTGTGAAGTCCCACTTACAAAGACTAAAGTGGGTAAAAATCTTTCCTTGACTTTGGAAGGAGCTACAGCCAACAAGCTCTGTACCAAGATACTTGAGTATGCTTCATGGAATACATATTTTTACATTAGAAAACAGGAATGACATTTTATGGGACAGTTCTTTCCTCTACAGCTGCCAAATTGCACGTAAGCCTGGTCACCATGTGGAGCACCAACGGAAAGCACATTTCCAACTGGGCAGAACCTCAGGGAGGGGCAACTCAGTAGTCTCACTGCATTTTCCCATTGAGGAAGGCCTTGAGACACTTATATTTATGATTTTTGGTTGAGTTTACCCATGGTGTGCAAACTGGCTATAAATATAATAATACAATCAAGAAAAAAAAAAAAGAGAGAAACAGAACAGATTTCTACTTCCATTTACTATTGTTTCCCCTGTTTTACTTAAGGTAACTAAAACCAATTGGGGAATTATCTAGAATTACTCTTCCCCATTCTGACATTTACCTTTCTATTTACATTACATGATCAGAACACCATAAATGTTCAAAAGCAGTCTCTAAAAACTAGAAGCACTAGTTTTCACAGAATGTCACTGAAAAAACTTCAGAATGAACTCTATAGTGTTTGAGGTCAGAAAAGAAACTTCTTTAGTAAACCAGACCTATCATAATTAGAGCTGTTTGGAATGTGCATCTTATACATATGAAGGCATCACAAATTAAATCCCCAGAGTTTTCATAACCTTTCTTAAATAACAAAGATTTCTAATGAGAGATAAAGGGTTACAGCAACAAATTAATCAGATAATTCATTTTTTCCCAATGAAGTCTCTACTAACAACACAGCCTTTGCAATCAAATACACAGGTCCATCAGGATGATGCAAAGTGAAGCCCAGAAGAGCAATACATACAAAAAAAAATTTTGTAAACTGCTGCTGTTTTAAAACATTAAATTTATGTGACAAAGGCAAGTAAATAAATATTGTAGCCCAGTAATTCTTTATTGGTGCTAAGTGTATGATCCAAACTAGCTGCTGCTCATCACAGTGGTGCTTACGTCTTATATGACAAAATGATGATGGGAGAACTATACACCCACATCTCTATCTCTTACCCTGGGGTAACATCTACTCAAAATGTATCAAAGATGTAGGTATAATACCTGAAAGTTCTACAAGAAAACATTGAGAAAACACTTGAAATTGTACACATAGGCAAAGATCTCCTGAATAAAACTCCAGTAGCATAGGAAATAACAGCAGGAATCCACAAAGGTGAATATATTAACTTCAAAATTTTCTGTACAACACAGGTAACAATAATAGAGTGAAGAGAGAGCCTAATAAATTGAATGCACCAGAAAAAAGACCAGAAGTGTGTTTTCCAGGAAGAAAGGACATTAGCTCACCTGTATCCATGGGGAGCTAAGAATCTTAACATTTTCATTTAGTCTTTCCATCAAGGTGAGAAAATTTGGGTCTTTGTAATCATTTCGATTCTGGAAAACAACGGAGCAGATCACATTGCAGGGAGCACAGCCCAGGATAAAGGTGGGATCACACGCTGATCCTAAAGAATTGGAAATAAGTTTAGAATACAATTAAAACATACATATGAAATACTGGCTTTTTAAACAGCTAAAGTTACTTTAGAAAATTTCAGCAATGTCTAACTACAAATTTTTACAGTAAGTGCTCACACAGCATGAATAAATGAAGCAAGTCACTTTTAACTTAAATGTGAGTTCACTATTACACCTCAGCTATTATTTGATTTATAGATACTCAGTTCACATCTACTGTCTTTATTTGTACCCCTTTACTCAGTTGTCTGATCTTTTGAAAGGAAAAAGATTTTTTAAACTTAATAATTCAACTACTCAGAGCAGAATCACATTTTCCTGCAAAGCCTGAATGTAATACTATACTGGCTGATAGGTAAAGAAGAATGAGAGTCCAAAATTTACAAATATAAAGAATAACTGAAATACCATGAAAACAGGAGATCAAAAGTTTAGGAAAATGATGGAAAACATGAATGCCTGACATCAGAAAGAAATGGAAGCCAAGAAACATATACCCAGGAGATAAAAAATTCCATTGAAAGTATATGAAACATATCAAACAAAGGCAAAGATACAATATCAGATCTAGAAGACAGGATCATTTTTAGTGATCACAAAAAGGAAAATCTCTTAAAAATAGCAAGGGACTATGAAAAATCAATCCAACATCTGTAAAACTAAGCAAAGGAGAAGAACATAAGACTGATTGGAGTCAATGAGAAAACCAGAGCTAGCACAAATGCCATAAAAAACCTCTTCACAGAAGAAATGCCAGAAAACTTCCCAAACATGGATAAAGAATTTGACATACAAATAACTGAACTGAGTCATATAGAACTCCAAATAGCCATGACCAAAATAAATCTACACAAAGGCATATAATTATCAAGATTCCAGAAATTCAGCACCAAAACAGAATATTAAAAGTGATTAGAAAAAAGAAACAAATCATCTATAAAGGAAAACTCATCAGAATCACAGAGGACTTCTCAACACAAACCCTCAAGTCAAGGAGTCCTTGGAGTAAAATATTTCAAGCCATAAAAGAAAACAAACTCCAAGCCATACTAATGTACCCTGCAAAAATATCATTCAAAATCAATGGAGAAATAAGATTCTTCCATGAGAAAGAATAATTCAAGAAATTCATGACCACCAAACCAACTCTGCAGAATTCACTTCAGGATATTTTAGAAAGAGATAAGGCTCAAAAAACTAGGATTAGAGTTCCCATTTCACCCAGCTAGTCCCCTTCTGGGTACCCAGAAGAATTAAAAACATCATGCCACAGCAATACATGTGCACCCATGTTTACAGCAACACAATTTGTAATAGCTAAATCTTGGAAACAACCCAAATGCCCATCAACTGAGGAATGGATAAAAAATGATGTGATATTTTTATACAATGGAGTACTACTCAGCCATAAAGAAAGATAAATTTGAGACTATACTCATAAATGGAATAAATCAGATCTCATGCATTAATATCATATTGTCTCCATAGTGTAAGAAAGTAAAAGGAGGAACTATGGTCATGTTCATCATCTATTTCAGAGTTCATGAATGGAGCAAAATTTTGCCAAAACTTCTGTTTCAGAACCAAACTGTTCAAACAGAACCATTTCTGAATCAAGGTATTACTGATTCAGGATTTCTGACTTGAAAACAGATTAAACAAATTGTGGGGCAAAATAACGTTAAAAGACATTTTACACATACACTAAGGCACAATCATGCCTGTACACCTGGCACAGATGAACAAACCCTCCCTGGCTCTCTGCTTTAAATCATTCCTCCTTGACATGAGGACTGAGAGCCAGGACAAAGAACGGAATCTCTCCTACATCTGAAATTTTCAAGGTCCTCTTTAGGGAAGAGAGCAGTGTTTCAAAGTTAGTGACTAGAAGAGACACCCACCATTGGTTTTTCTCAGCTCCTCCACAAGGCAGCGGGCTTCCTCCTGAACACGGTCCTCGATGCTCCTCTTCCCCATCCCAAAGTTCCGCAGGGTCATGAGAGAGAAGCGCCGGGTCTCTTTCCATGTCTTTCCATTACTAAAAATAATTCCTAAATGAAGGGGAAAGAAAAGGAAAAATATCCCAGGAAAAGTAAAAGAGAGGTGAGGTGTGTCACCCAGAGATGGCTAAGCTCTGCCTGAGGAGCTCTGCCAGTGTCTGTTCCAGTCTTTGTGTCCCATGACCACTGTGCAATACAAGCACAAGCACACTTACCAAGTGTTTCTCCCACTTTTTCAAAAATTGGGAAAGCACCCCTTCCAGAAAACTCCTCCCCGAGATCAACCAGGGCTTCCTTCACAGCTTCATATCCATGCAGCACCACAGTGGGCTTCCTGCCCAAATACAGGGTGAACACGGGGCCATAGACTTTTGACAACTGGAAAATGGAAATGAAATGCATATTAAAAACTCTGTGGGTTTTTTCTCTATATACTGCGCCTGATTATGAGTGATATTTTTATATTTTAGGTGTTTTTTCTACCACACATAACTTAAAACGTTTCTGAATTTCATATACTATTATGATGCAGATTGTTATACTTTCAAACTATGTATGAGCTATGATGTACTATGTAATGGCGCATTCAACTGGTGACACTTAATTCTCACATAAATACTTTCAGTAGTTTTTGTTGTTATTGTTGTTGCTGTTGTCGTTGTTTGATACCAGGTATCGAACTCACAACTTCACACTTGCCAAGCAGGTGCATGTGCTACTGAGCTAAATCCCCAGCCTTCATTTTCAGTAGTTTTATTTGACTTGTTTTACAAGGAATGAGACAGAGTACACAAAATTCCCAACTGCTTTGCAGTATTCCTCAGCTAAAATATACAAGACACAAAATCTACATAAAACTTCAAATTTTATGAAACTTCTGGATGAAGGAGAGCTAGTAGGGTACATGACTTATAAAACAAAATTTCTAATCACGAACACATCCCTTATTATTGACATTAAGCCAAAAATAATAACAAGTCGTTATAAAACAAACAAGAAGAGAAGTACTCACAACTTTTGCCACTGTGTAGTTTTAATTTCACCCAGTAAGGACCTAAATATTTCTCTACATAATCTGTCACTTCATCCCACTACTTCTGACAATGACAAATTGAAAAAGGCAATAGGTGCATGATATTTTACAAAGAATGGCTTGTTTTGCAATCATTTATTAAAATAATGTGCCTTTAAAGTATTTTTTCTTTAAAAACACATCCATTTACTTTCTTTGCAAGCAATTGAAAGAAAATAAAGCATACTTACATTGGTTAAAGATTTGCTGATGTCCTTTAAATCTATCTGCAAGACGTTTCCAATAATTGGAAGAGGAGTGGGGCCAGGAGGAAGCTTCCCTCTCCCAGAGCTCTGTCTCCAGAATGAAATGAAAAGCAGAGAGGAGAGACAGAGAACAAGGACCACAATTGCATCCATTGAACCCTCTCTTCTTACTAAGACAGCAGTGAGCTTGCAGAGGAATGATTTTATAATGTTCTCACCTAATTGTTTATGCACTCTTTTGACACATAAGTGACCAAACAGCTAGATTTCCTTTTTTATATACCAGGAATCAAATGTGCTTGCCAGCAAGGCTCTGCGTTGTTGAGCCACATCCCCAGCCCTAGATGAACTTTACTCTCTTATCTAAGTAAACTTTGTCTCAATGATAGATATTTAATAAGAACTTTCTTTACCCTTGCGCTCTGTTTTCCAGCTCCCTTCAGGAAATTGTTTACATATTGGTGACAATGCACCGATGACTTGAAAAAATCCAGATGCTTCCAATGTGCAGATATGGTTTGGTAATGTTTTAGATGATGCAAGAAAATTATTCAAAATCTGCATTCTTAGAAGAATGAAATATTAGCATTCAAGAAATGCAAATTAAAGCAACACTGCAACTTCATTTTACCCCAGAAAGAAGGGCTACTATCAAGAAATTAACCAATAACAAATGCTGGTGGGGCTGTGGGGAAAAATAAAAAATTCTCCATTATTGGAGGGATTGTAGACTGCAACAACCACTGTGGAAATTTGTGTGGAGCTTCCTCAAAAAACTAGAGGTTCTATTAAACTCAGCTACTCCCCTTGTGGGTATTTTCACAGAAGAATTGGAAACATCATACCACAGTGATATATGTGCACACATGTTTGCAGCTGCACAATTTGTGAGGCTAACTCTTGGAAACAACCCAAATGCCCATCAACTAGGGAATGGATAAAACAGATGTGGTATTTTTATACAATGGAATATTACACACTCATAAAGAACAATAAACTTGAGACTTTTATAGGTAAACGGATGCAACTAGAAACCATACTCATAAGTGAAATAAATCAAACTTTCAAGTGTAAACACGATGTTGTCTCACTAGTGTAAGAAACTGAAGAATAAATAAAATCTAAAAATTGCAATAGATATAGTAAAAGGCAAGAAACTTCTCAAACAGAATCTATATTTTTCAATCAATTTTGCACGGTTGTAACTAGTAACCTGAGCAACAATTTTGAAGGTTACAATCTGCAATATAACAACCATTGTTAAATTTCTAACATCTTGGTGTGAAATCCTATGTCTCTATTTTGTTGTTGTTGTCACTTGTTTTTCTTAGTTTTTTGTTTGTTTGTTTGCTCCTTGATTTTTCTGGGGTTTTTTTCTTTTTTTTTTTTAAAGAATAATGATCATTTGGGAATTTATGCATTTGAGGAGTAACAGATTGGGACATTCTATTATCTGTGTGTCTAAAAACATCATATTGCTTTATTAGATAATAGCAGAGTTCGTTCTTGGCAATGGAAGTCTGTAGATTACATAGTATACTCTGCTAACATTATCTGTCCCTAAACACAAAATACCCAACATGTCTTATACATCTTCAGTGAAAAAATCTGTATTGCTTTTAGCTAAATAACATTGCATCTCCTTCAAATTAAATACTAAAACATAGAACACAGAAATTCATCTTCTATAATTTTATATACAAAACAGGGGACTGGGAACATAGGAGAGCTGTCAGCATCATACAGCTCATAGATGAAAGATTCGGGGTTTGAATTCCATCTTAAGAGGACCAATGTGCCTCCTTACACCTTCCTGAACAATTTTGGCAGAAAAAAACAAACTTCAAACATTAGATACTCTGAATAAACACTATAGTAGCTCTTTTAGTAAGGCAACAGGTTGCCCATTCAATACATGCTCTTAACTTGATTTCAAAGACAACACAAGTATTTAAGAGAGGAATTTAGATAGGGTTCCCTTTACCAATGATGGCAGAATTGAAACTTGATCAGCAGCAATATAAGACTATGTTTCAGAGAAGTGTAGAGGACTCAGTAAATCATGATTCCACCCATGTGTTAGCCACCTCCAGGAAAAAATGATTCTGTTGAATTTTATCTGTCATGATCCTAAGTAAAAAATAAAATGAAGAGTAGCATGGAAGGAAAAGTATAGACACAACTACAGTTGTGAATGCAGTAAAGGATGGGAGCAAGGGGAATCACTATACCAAAAGTCCAGCAAGACAACAATAGGCTTCCCTAAATAAGAGCAGACAGTCATGAGGATTGAATTTTTAATGGAATGATATATGTTATTATGTCACTAATGTCAATGCTTACCCAAAGGCATATTTTGTGAAGATAACACCAATTTTCTTCTAAATTGACTAATAATTTCTGATGTATTTTAGTAAGAAAAACTGTCTCATGAAGACATTGTTATGTCATTTTTACTAGTTATGTTTCCAAGGAACCTTAAACTTTGCAAGCAATTTTCACACTAATAATATTCTTCTGGCTGAAATAAAATTATTGGTATAGTAAAGCCAGGAAACTGGGCCTTGGAGATTCACTCTCATGGTCAAGGACACAGTACTTGAGAAACCTGATGTTAATACCCACATACCCTGCATCTTACACCCTACCCTACAAGCCGAATGTCCACATCTTCTGCATTGCTGACAGGAGGGTAATTAGTATAGCCATTAGGGAGAACAGTATAAAAATTCCTCACGAAACAAAAAAATATATATTTACATCGCCATATGGTTCTCCAAACTTACTTCTGGGTATATATGAAGCAATGAAATCAACATACCGTGGTGATATGCTTATTTCATGAGCATGTTTATTGCAGCACTGTATCCAGTTGCTAAGATATGGAATTTTCCTAAAAGCCTATCAATAGACAAATGGACAAAGGAAATGTATGATTCATAAAGAGTAGAATATTATTCCAGCATAAAGCAGAATTAAATCCTCTGATTTTTTTTTTTTTTTTTTTTTTTTTTTTTTTTTTTTTTTTTTTTTTTTTTTTTTTTTTTTTTTTTTTTTTTTTTTTTTTTTT
>RJWM01033168.1:0-20832 GCA_004363535.1 Dasyprocta punctata | reverse complement strand
TAGCTATCACAAATAATGCTATAACAAATATGTGTTTACAGTTCTTTGTGTGGATATAGTCCTTCATTTCATCATAGAAAGCCTAGAATTTTTAATTATTAGAATCTTTGTAAGTGGATGTTTAATATAACACTGATATTAACTAATATAAACTGATATTAATATAAACTGATATTAACTAATAAAAAAGTGACTTATGTTTTGCATTTCCATCAGAAACATATGAGATTTCCGGTTGCTCCACATTCTCACCAAAACTTGACAACATGCCTTTGTAATTATACTCACTCCTTAGGCGTGCAGTCATACCTCATTGTGGTTTTAATTGTATTTTCCTAATGACTAAAGATATTGAGAATCTTTTCATGTGTTTATTCACAATCTGCATGTCTTCTTTGGTGAAATTACTGTTTAAATATTTTCTCTCTACAAAAAAGTAATTTTTCTACTTATTATTGTGTTGTAGTAATTTTTTGAATATTCTGGAAGCCACTGTTTGTGAGATGTTTTTTTATTATTGCCTTAGTGCACTACGTATTTCGAAATCTTCTGATTGTTGTCTCTTCTTACTTTGCACTCACCGTGTGTCTCTAAATAAGTTTCAAATTACTATGACAAAATACTTGAGGTAACTAACTTATGAAAGAAAATATTAGCTGATGGATATGGAAATTTCAGTCTATGATCAAATGATTCCCACTGCTTTGGACTTCTTGTGGGCACACCAATGTATATGGAAAAGAGCATGTGGCAGAGAATATCCACTCAAGTCACACCAGTCAGTAAGCAAAGAAGAAAAAGACCCCGGATCCCACATCCTGAAGAGCATTCCCCTTCAAGGTGATCTAAGGACCTCCCACTAGGGCCTCATCCAAAGCATTCACTGCATTCCAATAGCACCAGCATGAGCACCCAAACTTTAACACATAGATCTTTGGGGGACATTCAAAGTTCAAACCATAACAAGCTGGGTTCTGGAGAGCTGGAGAAATCTTCTCGGTGAGCCTATTTTCCCTTTGATTTCAACACATCTTTTCATTATTATTATTAAGCTTATTGGTGCCACATAGATACTCATAATAATCACATTAGTCATACAGAATTTGTACCTGTACATGATATATCTTGATTCCTCTTTTTCTCCAATTTCCCCCCCTCCCTTCAACTCTTATTTCCCTTCTTATTTGCAAAACTTTGTTTCCAATTTATCCTTCTTTTCTTATTTTTCTCTTCCCTCCTTTCCCCTCCCCCTTCCCCAGTTCCCTTTTTCTTTTGAACAATTTCTTCCTCTTTTACAATATCTATTATACATTTTGGTTATTTACACTTTCAGTTTCTCTCAAAAGAGAGACTGTGATATTTACACATGTGTGTCTGATTTATTTCATTTAAGACTATGGTTTCAAGGTCTATTCATTTAGCTGTAAATGTCTCAATTTTATCCTTATTTATGGCTGAATAGTACTCCATTGCATAAAAAAAACCACAGCTTTATCCATTCATCAATTGATAGGCATTTGGGTTGTTTCAAAGATTTAGCTATTATGAACTGTGCTGCTCCAAATGTGGGTGTGACACATTATTGTGGTATGATGCTCTTAACTCTTTTGGGAAGATACCAAAAAGTGGAATAGCTAGGTCAAATGGAACCCCTAGTCCTAGTTTTTTTATGAATCTTCACACTAATTTCCATAGTTGTTGCACCAGTCTACACTACCACCAACAGTGGAGAAGGGTTCCTTTTTTCCCCCAGCCCCGTCAGCATCTGTCATTGGTTGACATTAATTTGTACCTGTATTCAGTCGAAATGCAAATGTCGAACTACATTTAGACTTTGCTCCCAAAGGCGCTTATATCCAACTTCTTATTGACCATTTCCACTTCACAACTCATACACTTTAATCTCAGCATGATTCCTTCATGCTTTTCCCCAAATCGTTTGCATTACTGTACTATCTTAGTTTTCTTGTGTTGCCATAACAAAATACCATAAATGGAGTGGCTCAAACAACAAACAACAGAAATTTGGTTTCTCTCAATTCTAAAAGTTGGAAGTCTAAGAACCAGAAACCAGTATGTTTGTGCTGTAGGGAAAAATCTCTTCCTGGCTTGCAGTTGGCCTCCTTCTCACTGTTTGCTCCCTTGGGAAAAAGGAAAAATGATAGAGATGGAGGACAGAGGGAGAGGGCTCTGATGTTTCTTTTTATAAGGGTATAATGCCATTTTCAGGGAGATACCTTCATGACCTTATATGAGCCTAATCATCTTCAAATGACTGATCTCTAAACACCATTATATTTAAGGGTGAGGCTTCAATACACGAATTTGGAGGGCACATATAATACATATTTTAATTAGTGGAGTCACTTCCCATCAAAAAACTCAGTGTGTGTGTGTATTTTTGTGTTTGGGAGTGATATACACATAAGCAGCAGTAAATTTTTCATCTAGTTTGTGTGTGAGGAAGTGATACACATAAGCAGCAGTAAAATTTTCACCTAGTTTTGGACTTGGTGTTTTGTTAATATATTTTAAAATATGTATTATTATAATTTCATCATACATAATGTACCATGATATAAATATAATAAACTTTTATATAATTCTACAATTATGTTTTAATTTTTGTTTAGGTTATGAAACCTGAGAGGGAGTCAGGCAGACATTTCTTCACATAGGGATTATGCGATTTTTGTACACTAGAGTTTTCTAGTGTCTTATTCCTAGTGAAACACATGATGGTTCCTTCAAGAGAAGTTAGAGAACTGAAGAAAGTTGCCCCAAATTCAGGAGAGCTGGACTGCTTCTGCCTTTGGAAATGATGGAGTAACTTCTAATAGACCAAATCTTCCATACATTAAAAGCATAAATTATAGATTAAATATAAGACATTAACAAAAAACTCTCTTCAAAGAAACATATCAGAATCCAGAGTTTCTGCAATATATAACTTACCATGATAAAGACACAATCCCAAATCACTTGACATACAGAGAAGTAGAAGAATACAGACTATTCTCAGAGAAAAGGCAGCCTGTCTGCGTTTCTGGTTTTTTTTAACACCAAGTACAATTATTAGAAAAAAAGAAAGCTATGAAATACCCTCATATCTTTCCTTAAGAAATTAGAAATAAAAGACAGAAAAAAACCAAGAACAAATAGAAGAAAATAATAAAGATCAGAAAACACAATCCATTATCAAAATGCCAACATCATTTTTCATAAAAATTAACATTTGGATTCTTACATTTCTGTAGAAATATAAAAGTCTCAGAATAATCTAAATAACTTTGATAAAGGAGCAAAATTAGAGTTCCAACCCTCCACAATCCCAGGACTTATCACAAAGTCCCACCAATCTTGACAAGACAGCATTGATACAAAGATAAACAAACAACCAAGGTATCATATGAAGTCCCAAAATAGATACCCACATAACAGACCATTTATTTCTGGCAAAGATGAAAAAGCACTGAAGTGGAGAAAGAATTGCGCCTTCAATAAATATACTAGAACAACTGGATATCCACATGCAATGTGTTTCTTACTTGTAGAAAACTTACCTAGTATTTACAAGACCCTGGAATTAATCTCTAACATTAGAATGGGAAAAAAGGAGAATGAAAACTAAAGAAATGAGAGAAACAAGAACAGGCAATTGATCAATGGAGAACTAGTCAAAGATAATCAAGATAAATGAACTGATGGTCAGGCTCAAAAATGCAGTGTCACACAACCTCAGTAGTACACCTTAACGTGTAAACCACTCTTCTATTTCCAATTGGGACACAATCTCTAGGCAATTTTCCTAGATAAAATTTTGAGGGAGGATGAGAATATGTGAAAGACACAGGTAAAAATAAGTGTTTCAGTGATTTATTTATAGTAACTACAAATGCAGCAATAAATATGAGGTTTGACTATACTAAGAGATGCTATGCTAATGCATTTCCGATCAACCAATAAGTACCACATTGTTCGCACAATGAAGTTTCCTATGGACTGAGGTAAAAATGGTGGCTACATGTATTTCTTGTCTACATGGGCCAGCCTTGTAAGATTCATATGAAGAAATGTTCAATCTAACTCAGGTCCACAACACTTTGCTCCAGGAGCCCTTTACAGTACTTCTTTTGAAGTTCATGGCTGTACTAGGTGGTTCCCAGTAAATGTGTTGGGATCCATGACTCACGAACAATCAGTACCTCCTAGTAGTCCCTGTAGTTTCTGACTCCCTTGAGGACACACCTAGGAGTGGAAAAGTACAGGGAAAAACAGATGCTCTAGCACTAGACATCAAGAGTTAGCACTAGTTCGACAGAACAGAGGCAGAGTGTAAGAATGCTTAGAGCCATGTGAAAATTTAATCACAGAGAAAATAAAGAGGGAACAAGAAGAACCAAGTGTTGGAATATCAGTACTTGTGGATGCGTTCCAGTTTTTGTTCTGTTTTTGTGGCACTGAGGATGGAAGCCAGCTATGCTCCACCTTTTTAGTGTGTGTTGGTTTTTTTTTTTTTTGGTGCAGAGTCTTGCTAAGTTTCCCAGATTAGATTTAGACTTGTGATTCCACTCTCTTAACTTCCTCGGTACAGTGATTACAGGTGTGCACCACTACATCTGGATTCTACTTCATTTTTATTGGTTCACAGTTGCATGGTGCCTGAACTGGTCAAGGATATACGAGGATAAAAAATATAGCCTCCAATTTTTAATTATCAGGGGACTTCAACAGTATCCAAATGAGCAGATATTAAAAGAGCATGTCTAAAGAGATGAGTTTATCACATGTTTGGAGTGCAAAGCATATGTATGCGTTCACTAGACTATTCAATATTTGGATCTGAATTTGGAATACAGGAATCATTAGGGTAGATAAAATCAATGAATTGAATGATATCATTCAGAAAGTCTTACTAAAAGTAGTAGAATTTCCAAAACTACAGAAATAACTACAATGGGCACATTGCCTTGACCTTGAATTCATAGTAGATATTTCCAGAGTTTTGCCGTTAAGTTTATAATTTGGTTCTAGATTACAAATGAATGCTTCTTATCTTATTAAAGAACATGGCAGCATTTTCTAGTGGAATTTATTTTAAGCAGCTGTAATGACTCTGTGTAAATTCTTTCAGAATTATTTAAAATATTTTTCTGTACCTTTGAAATATCATCCAGATATTAACTGTTTATTCTGACACTGTGATTTAAGCAAACTACTGTGCCCTATTGCACTTCAAGTTTTTCATATGTAAAATAAAAAGTAATAATGATGCTTACACTGTAGGTCACAGAGCTATCTCAAAAATCAAACAGATGGTAGACATCAAAGAATATTTGTCAATTGAGTACTTTCTTCACACTACAAATTAGCATAGGTTTAGTAGTATTTGTGTATGCCTACTTTTTTTTAAAAGAGTATATAACAGAATAAAGGCAAACAAAACAAACCAGTGTAAGAGATACAGGACTTTAAAACATTGTGAAATCAACAGTAGCTACCATAATGCCCCTTGATGTCTTCAAAATAGCTGCAGATAACTTTGGAAATAGTATAAATCAAACAGAACAGAGTAGAATAGAAACAACAGAAACAAAACAATGAATGTGATAAAGGACTTCAAAATAAGCCAATAGTAAATCCAAAATTGCTACCATAATATATCTTGCTATCCTTGAAATAGCTTCTGCTGCCATGGGATTTAGCATAATCAAACAAAACAAAAGAGAATAAAACCCAACCCAACAAAACAATGGAAATGACATAGGACCTCAAAACAAGACCATAGGTAATCAACAATGGTCGCAACCCTTAGAAGGAGACCCCCCCACCAGATGACATATTAGCAATATCCTCTGAACCTATGATTGGACCACTGGCCCTACACCTGCAATGTTAGTGAAATACCAAAGCACCACAGGCATCCAATTGCATTTCACCTCATCACAGCCTGTGTTTTTCCAGATAAGTTGGTTGCTTGTGGGAGATGGGGTGGTACTGCTGTCTGCCAGCCTGCGTGCCAGAAGGAGTTGGGGTCTGGCTATCCCCAGTCTGCCAGAGGTCCGAGAATGGCACTGGTTCCCAGACTGGGCTTGTTTGGTGCTGCAGCCATTGTTCTCTCTAACCCCACTCCTCAAATGGTGCTGACTCACAGAAAGAGGCTTGGATCTCTGTGTACGCCTACCTTAATAGCACTTTTTTTTGTTTTCATGATCATCTCCATGAAAGTTTATTGCCTCCAACAATAATGGTGAAAGATATTTCTAATGAAAAAGATCACAAAATAATAAGCAACATTGGTGCAGCACTTCGTTACAACAGACTGAATTCTTTGAGGGTAGAGACTAGCTTTGTTCCATGCACATTATTGCTTAGCACAATGCTGGTCATTAGTAGGACATAGTTACCATTTGTTGGGTGAATGAATAAATGAAAAGAATACATAGGTAGATGATAGATAGATAGATAGATAGATAGATAGATAGATAGATTTAAATAATATCAGAGTGCTTGAGATTTCTCTAGGTAAGTGCTAGATCTCTAGGCTTTATATTAACCCATGTAAACTCTATTAGGGCAGTGGTAGTGATGAGATATTGTTTACAATCTAATGAATCAAATTTAAACATAATTTTTTATTAAGAAGGAAATAATGAGAGACAACAAGTACCTATAACCAAGTATTTAGTTATTATAATCTACCATCATGCTTTCAATAAATAAGTACTTTCTCTTAATAAATATGTTACTACATCATAGATATTTAACATCTCTGTTGTTACTGTTTTATGTTTTTCACATCTCTTTATATCTCATCCTTCAAGTTGCTTTGTTCTGCAGTGTCTTAACTGCCTTCCCTGTTGTTGGTTATTGCCTACCATCATATAAACACGCAGTTCCCATCATCTTTAAACAGAACTAAGAAAATTCCAAGTCTCCCTTAATATCATTTCTCCACTACCTTCCTTACTATGTCCTGTCTTTTAATCTAGCTTACCTTTCCCAAAGAGTTATCTTCATCTGCACTCTTCGTTTTTTGACTTTCTCTTTACTGGTTCTTCCCACTCATCCATCTCCTACCTACTACTGTTCTCAAAGCTTCCTTGAGGAGGCCACACACTGCTTGGATGACTTCACTCCTGGTCAACTTGGCAAATGTCCACCTACCTTTTGAGCATGGCTCAATCTCCATTTCTTCATTAGTAAGAAGACTTCTGAATGTATAAAGAAAAAGATAAGCATCTTACAAATTTATATATACACCATATTTATAGAGAATATTTTTCTTTCAATACACTTAAAATATATGTATATTTAACTTTCCTATTGGTTAATTTCAACCTAAGAAAGGGCTAAGTTTCAATATTAGACTATTGTGCTAGCAAAGAAAGAATTAGTGGGCAATTGAAAGTATCATTTTATTAAGTTTTTTGTGAGGGTTTATGTACATATAAAGCAATTCTAATTTTTGTTAATATGTATTATTAATAAAACATGAAAAAATTATATACTAAATGCCCATGCTGATTATCTGCAAATGATAAAAGTATGAGTGATTTTTGTTTTCATCTTTTGTACTTCTAATATTTAATAAGCATTTTATTGTATTATAGAAACAGCCATTTAGATCTGTATATTGACTACATGAAGTATATTGAATAAATGAAGTATCTTTCATCTAACACCATGTAGAAGTGGTTTGTCTCAGCTTTAAATTATAATAAAGTTTTTCATTCAGACAGGGAGGTTTTCACATATGAAATAAACCTGCTTTCATGATTCATTTTACTACATTTATTTCATAAAATGTGTTATATAAAAGTATAAAAATACATTTTCTCATCTTTATGGTTTTTCTAAACAGTGCCTATACATTGAGACTGGGATTTTTTTACTCTGTTTTCCTGTCATCTGTTTATTTTCAGATTGATAAGCACCAATTCCCTTAATTTGTGCCTGCTTTTTAAAAACAAATCAAATACACCAAACTGCAAAAATTTCTCAATTCATAGTTTCATGTATTTAAATAGAATGTTCCCACAACCTTTGTACTGTATTCCTTTTCTTTTTAACCCTTCGTTGCCCATATCACTTCTTTACTTTACCATATCACTGCACCTTAAAATGACTATCTTAGTTACTTTTCTCTCATTGCTGAGATAAAATGGCTGACACTCAAAGTTAAAGGAAGAAATAAAGGTTTATTTGGCTCACAGTTTGCAGAGGTTTCAGGGCATAATTGGCTGGGTCCAAGGCAGGGTAGCTTGGCAGAAGGGATCCCAGAGGAGAACAATTTACAGAGAGCAGAAGACAGAAAAATTAACAAGGAGAAATCAATTCATGGTAGCCAGAATGTAGCAAAAAAAGAGCCTTAACAGCATTTTTATTCCCCTAGGCTACTGAGAGTGGGGCAATGTCAAACCAATCAGTTGTCTGATTTAGTAACCACACACCCTTAATCTGAGCATTGCACCAAGAAGAGCTTGGAGTGAAGTATCGCAAGTCCTGAAAAAAAACAACTTCCAACCCAGATTGATGTACCCTGCAAAACTATCTTTCAAATTTAATGGAGAAGCAAAATACTTGTATGTCAAAGAAAAACTGAAAGAATTCATGGCCACCGAACCAACCCTGCAAAGAATACTGAAGGGCATTCTAGAGAGAGGTAAAAAAGACCACAGCTCGAGGAACAGCAGCAGAGGGATATCACCAAGCAGGGTAGACAACTGAATGGAAAGGAACAGTAGGCAGCCAACAACAGGAAAATAGCTCAGCAGAGATGAGGCAGTACATGTTTGGCCATAACCATTAACATAGATGGCCTCAACTCACCAATAAAAAGAAACACAGGCAGAATGGATCAGGAGACAGGATCCATCAATATGCTTTATACAAGAAACACATTTAACTTAAAGCAGGGTTCATAGACTGAAAGTTAAAGGACAGAGAACAATGCTCTATGTGACTGGGAACCAGAAAGAGGTAGGAGTAGCTTGATCATTAGCCACAGAATGGGCAAGAAAGACATGGCATTTTTAGCCAAAGGAAAGCTACTTAGCTATAAAGAAAGATAACCTTGAGGCTCTTACAGGTAAATGGATACAATTTGAGATCATGCTCATGGATGAAATGATTCAGAGTCACATGGGTGAACATTGTGTTGCCTCCCTAGTATAAAACACTAAAGGAGTTAGCGGGATCCAAAATACACAATACATATTGTGAAAGTGAAAGGGGAGGAAATGTCTAAAAAGGGAAGGCAGTGTCCATTGTTAATCTATTATCATGATTTGAATCCCGTATTATTTTCATTGTTCTGTTTAGTTTGGTTTTATTTTGTTTTGATTTGTCTAATTTTTACTATATACTTTTATTCTTTGTTTTGATTGGCTTTAGTCTGTTTTCTATTATTTGATTTCAATATATGTGACGATATGGACAGTTATTTTGAAGGAAACAAGAGACATTATGGTAGCTATTGTTGATTTTCTATTGTCTGGCTTTGAAGGTCTGTAATGCTTTCATTCTTTTGTTTTGATTGGCTTTACACTATTTTGTTTTGTTTGAATTTATTGTGTGTGAAGATATGGACAACTATTTTGAAGAAGACAAGAGACATTATGGTAGCCACTATTGATTTCCTGTTGTCTCTTTTTGAAGTCCTGTGTTGCTTGCATTGCTTTGTTCTAATCTGCTTTGTTCTGCTTTATTTTGTTTGTTTTGTTTTGTTTTATTCTCTTTAAAGTAAAAAAAGCACTTGTGGGAGGAGGAGCAGGAAGGAGTCCACAGTACAGAAGCACACACAAGCTAAAATTAAAGATCAGAAGACATTTAAGCAAATGAGTTTTGTATTAAACACTTTATATTCAGTTATTTTCATTTAATTTTCATGAAACTATTATTTCTGTGTAACTGGGACATCTATGTTTGAAGATTTAAACGAGAACCTTAAGGTCATCAAGTTCTTAAAAGAGTTTGATCTCAAATCGAAGTTTATCCAACTCTGAACCCGCATCTTAAAATTATTTGGCTTGGACATGTGTTGTTACTGAGATTCATGAGTGATATTTTATGTAATGAAGAGAATAACATTATTTGGAAGACTTTAGGTATTAGTATCATTACAATAATTCATAGGAGTAAAAAACCTATCCATTCATGCTTTCATTCAATAATTATTTGTTCAGTGTCATAGGATTCTAGATACAGTTTGCTGATAGATCTAAAAGGTTTGGCACAAGGAATGAGAAAAAGAGATGATGAAAAGATAGTTTCAAGGTTATCTGGTTGAGCAAATGGAAAGATGATTTACTAGTAAATGTTGTAGGAAAACCTGATTTGTGTGTCTGTATGTGTTTTGCATGTCTGTTAATGTTGGGGTGATCAGTAAAAGGTGGCTATTGGGATCCCAGAGAGCTTTAGGTGATGTCTTCTCTGTCACAATTGCCTTGGCAGTTAAGAACATCAAGCTGTGTACAGCCATGGGCTTCAAACCCAACTATCAACTCCAAGTCCACACCTTAACACCATATCACTTTTACTTACTTACTTACTTATTTTTGTCTTTTTGAGACAGGGTTTCACTATGCAGTTCAGGCTGGCCTCAAACTCACTTTGGGACCCAGACTGGCCTCTAACTCAGCAATTCTCCTGCCTTATCCTCCGGAGTACTGGGATTACAGGAGTGTGTCACTATGCCTGGCCCACCATATTACTTTGACATATATTGTTATTGAGCTTTATGAAGGAAATTGTGTATAATAAAGAGGATAGTGCTATTTCTATGACTTGAAATAATGCTATTTCAGCAGGTCAAAATATTCTTCAGTTAAGACTTGGAGATAAAGTTCTGGAAAGAACATGAGTTCTCTTTTTCCTGGACTCTCATCTATGCTGGGGCCCTTCTCGCTGATTGATATCACTAATTAAAAAGATTACATAGTAATAAGTAACATTGGTACAATTCTTTGTTATAACAGATAGAATTCTTTGAAGGTGGAGACTCAGTTTTTCTCTCTGTACATTAATTATGGTGCATCACTGTGCTGGGATCTAGTATGACATCAGTTAGAATTTGTTGGGTGAGTGAATAAATGAAAATGATGAATGAATAGACAGATGATAGATAGATAGAAAATAGATAGATAGATAGATAGGTAGATTTAAGCCATATCAGAGTATTATGTGGTCATATTGGTTTCAACACTTTTAATTTCTCTAGGTAAGTGCTAAATTTCTAGACTTTATAATAAGCTGTGTAAATTCTATTAGGGCAGATTTATTGACTAGACATTATTCACAATATAATGAGTCATCTTTAAATATAACTATTTATTAACAAAGGAAATAGTTGAAAAGTAACAATGGCAGAACCCAGTACATAGTTATTTTTACCATATTACTGTAGGTAAATAATTATTTTCTTTTAATAAATGTTCCACTACATATAAAGTCAAATATTTCTGTTATTACAGTCTTGTTTGTTCACATTTCTTTTTATCTCATTCTTTCAAATCTGCTTGTTCTTGAGTATCTTCATTACTTTCTTTTTGTTGATGTTGCTTGCAATCATAGAAGCACAGTTCTCGTCAACTTTGAATTGAATTAAAAAAATTCCAAGTCTCCCTTGATGTCTTTTCTCCATTGACTACATAATATGTCTCATATTTCAATCTAATTTAATTTCTTCAGAGAGTTGTCTTCATCTGTCATCTTCATTTTTTTGAATTCCCATTTACTAGGTCTCACCATTGCATCCATGTCCTATCCCATCACCACTCTCTCCAAAGGCTCTTGATGAGGCCACACACTGCTCGGTTGACCTCACCCCTTGTCTTAGTTTCTTTTCTCTCTTTGCTGATACAAAATACCTGAGGCCCAAAATTAGGAAGGAAAAGTTTATTTCTTACATTTCTCAGAGGTTTCAGTACATATTTAGTTGGTTCCTGGACAGCATGGTGTGGTGGCGCAGCCATTCATGGTGGCTGCAAACAGCAGTGCAAACTGGTGAGACAGAAAGAGCAAGAGAGAGACCCATCTTCCTCTTGCTTTTATGGTGTAAGTTAGCTCCACCCCTGAGTGGGTGCAGCACTCACACCACCAATCCCAGCGCTAGACAACAAATCAATCACAAACGCCAGACTCAGCACTGTCCAAATTACATGAGGCCTTAGGGGGAACACAGGACAAACCAATACACCCCTAGTCACCCTGATCTTTAAGTATCTCAGTCTCCATTTCTTCATCACTAAGAACACATCCAAATGCCAAAGAAAAAAGGCAAACATATATATGTTTAGAAATATTTTATTATATTTATGTAAAATATTTTTAGCAATATACTTTAAATGTGTATGTATTCAACAGTCATATTTATTAATTTCAAATTGAGGAAGTGGTAAATTTAATATTTGGCCTGCCATACTAGCAAAAACAAAAATAATTGGTAATTGAAAGTGTCAATTTATTCAACTTTTCCTGAGTGCCAATCTACATATAAAAGTTTTATTTTTTATAAATATGTTATGTTAATAAAAAGTTAAAGAATGATATATTAAAGGTCCTTTGATTATTTGCCAATGGTGAATCCATGGTGATTTTTATTTTAGTCTGTTGTACTTTTAACTTTTCCATAAGTGTGCATTTCATTATATGATAGAAACACCTATCTAGGTGTATATATTGAGTAGATGAAATATCTTTCTTCTAACACCATGTAGAAGGGGTTAAGCTGTAAATCACAGTAGAAGTTCTCTATTTCATCAGGAAGGTTTTCACATATGAGCCAAACTGGTTTCCATTATTAAGTTACTTATTTTATTTTATAGTGTTGGTGGAATATAAAATGCTTTGTCTCATCTTCATATGATTTTTCTAAACAGTGTCTATTCCTTCAGAATTAGGTTTTTCATTCTGTTTTCATTTATTTTTTTTCAAACTGATGTCTAACATTTCCCTCAATCTGTATCCTCTACTTAGGAAAAATCAAATTTATTAAAGAAACAAACACTTCTCAAATCATATTTTCATTTATATAGATAGATTTTCTCATGCTTACTTGGGCAGCACATACACTAAAACTGAAACAACATGGAAAAGATAAGTGTGGCCCCTGCACATGAATTACATGAAAACTTGTGAAAGTTTCACACATTTATGAAATAAATCAGACATACAAGCTTAAATATTGAATAGTTTTTCTTGTATGAGAAAAAATATGTATATATACAAAAAAAGAACAAAGTAGAAGATAGATAAATAGGAAGTAGGATGAATTTCAAGTAATTCCCCAAATTACCTATTTCATTGTTTCAAAAATATTTTCATATATATGCTAATTTGTTTCATTAAACTACTACTAGTTTCTCTTATTTCATTGGAAAGAAAGTTTTGTGCTATTATACATTTGTTTCATTTTTATAAGAGAAAATCTTTCTTGCCTGTGTCTTATAATCTGAGTAACTACTTTGAAGATAATAAATAATACACAGTGTACCAACTATTGTTACTCTCTCATTATTCTCTTATGGAATTTTTCTTCATTTTTCAGAAAAGAAAACACTTTTCTTGGTTACACTGATACTCCTTTTCTTTTTTAACTCTTCATTGCCTATCTTACTTCTTATCTTACATACCCATCTTCCTTTAAATGATTTATTACTCTTGATGTGCAATAGTTTCAAATGTAGTTTCCCCCTGGCTCTGCTCTGACGTGTACTATCTATCTCACTTTGGGCAAACTATTCACCTATCCAAAGTTTAGTTTCCTAACGTATAATTTGTATATCTGTATCTACCTCATGAAGTTAACAGGATTAAATAAACTATAGGAGCCAGTCATGTAGAACAGTGCCTGGCATATGGTAATCACAATGCAAGTGTAATTATCATATATTTTATTGTGATTTCCTTTTAAATCAGTTCCTCACCCTACTATATCAAGGCAACACTCTCTTCATATTGATCACAATAACTCTTGGAAGCAATAATGGAATCATGAGATTCCTTAAAACCAGATGAAGTGAAACTCACAGACTACTTCCCTATGAGCAGCCTCCTCAAGGCACCCTTCACATCAGGGTTCTGAAGACTATAGATGAGTGGGTTCAGCATGGGGCTGATGACAGTGTTGAAGATGCCAATGCCCTTGTCCTTGTCTGAAGCTTCCACTGAACTCAGCCTCATGTAGCTGAAGATGCCTGTCCCATAGAAAATGGTCACCACAGTAAGGTGGGAGCTGTATGTGGAGAAAACCTTCTTTCTGCCTTCAGCAGAGCGGATTCTTAGGACTGCAACTACCACATGGGCATAGGACACAGTGATGAGAACCAATGGGGCCACACCCATAAAGGCTGCTGCTACAAAAAGCAATTGTTCATTCAGTTGGATGCTGGAGCAGGAGAGCTGGAAAAGCTGAGGAAGGTCACAGTAGAAGTTATTGATCATGTTGGAGCCACAGAATTTCAGAATAGATAAGGTAACAGTTTGGGTCAGTGCATTGGTGAAGGAAAAGACACATGACATGTCCACCGAGGCTTTCTGGATTCCCCAGCTCATGTGGGTGTTGTAGGTGAGGGGCTTGCAGATGGCCAGGTAGCGGTCATAGGCCATGACAGTCAGCAGGAAGCAGTCTGCCCCAACCAGGAGGTGGAAGAAGAAGAGCTGTGACAGGCAGGCTCTATAGGAGATGCTTCTGTCCTTGGATAGGAATTGCCTCAACATGACAGGAACTGTGACAGTGATGCACCCAACATTCAGCAGGGACAAGTTCCCCAGGAAGAAGTACATGGGGGTGTGGAGTTTGGGTTCAATGAGGATGGCAGCAAGGATGCTGAAATTGCCACCAGTAGTAGCTACATAAGCAAGAAGAAAGACGACAAAAAGGATGTGTTGTAGGACTGGAGAATCTGTTAGGCCCAGCAGGACAAACTTAGTCTTAAATGAATCATTTCTTGAGGCTCCCAGTTGCATCTCTCTCTTCCACTAGCAGTGGAATGAGCAATGATCAAAAGTACCAATGGAGCTAAAAGTGAAATGAAACCTTGATTAACAACTACCAAGTATAGCAATGTCAGAAGAGATCAGGATGTCAGGACACATACAATTTAAAGGGAAGAAAGGTAAATATTTAGGCATAATAGGAAAAGACTTGATAGGTCTGACTTTTATTAAGTAAGAAAATGGCATTGGAGAGACTCACAGAAGATAGAAGAATTGATATAAAATTCTTGAATTTTGCCAAAAAATTTAAGCAAATATGACATTTGAAGGTTAGTGGGGGAAAATGATTTTCCTTAAACCACAGTTCCAGGAGGGAAATTACAAGTCTTCGTATGATGACATAGCCATAGTCTGGGTATACAATGTCTCATTATATGAAAGGTAAGCTTCAGAAGCAGAAAGGGGCATGGTTTTCCTAGGTATGGTCCCACTAAGACATGATCCCTAAAATTCCCCAGTCTCCCCCTGCACATGTCATGATAAAATCATCAGTTGTTATTATCCATGGGCTTGTTCCAGGAAACTTCAGATACAGAATCCACAGATGCTTAAATCCTGTAAGTAAAGTGGCGTAGAATATGAATATAACCTGTGTACTTCTTTTTGTATAATTAAAATCATGTCTGGATTAAGTATTATGCATAGCATAATGTACACACTATATAAATATTCATTATCCTGTATTGTTTAGGGAATGATGAACAGGAAAAAAGTCTGCACATATTCAGTTTAGACACAAATTTTCCTGAATATTTTCACCCCTGATAGATCGAATCAATGATGCAAAAAGCACAGATATGGAGGGCCAGTTAGAAGTGATGGCAGTATAACAATGACCACTATGGCTAAGAGTATTAAAAGATTAATATGTGAAACCATGAATCCTGCTCTGAATTTTTTAGAAAAAAACCTTGAAATCCAACAAAAAACACTGAAACTAAATGAGGATAGGTCTTCAAAGACATTTCCAAGTCCAGAGTTGATTACTACCAACTTTTTAGATTTTTGTAAATAGTAGAATTATATTGCATTTCTCAGTACAGACTCTAGGAAACTTGGGCTCTTTATCAGTGACATTTTACTGAATAAGAAGAATATAGGAAAGGTTTGAGCAGGGTGAAGATCCCAGGTTTGTTGGGTAGATACACAGTAGAGTCACTTGACAGGATACTCACTCAGCTAATACATTTAGTGCTGGAGTCTCAGCTCTTCACTGTTTTGTTTCCTTAACCTAATTATATGACACCTAAACCATGTCCATTAATTGGCCTGGTGATCAAACAAAAGTCATTGGTAACCAACATGCATGCTCACTTCATGAGGTTTTTTAAACTCAAAGTGGTTGCTTGAAAAAATACACAGTGACCCACCTCAACCCCTGGCTGAAAGATAAATACTAAATCACTCATAAGGAGTCTAATTCACAGAGGAAAATTTGGAGATCTCCAAGGCCAAAGGCAACTGCAGAAGAAGACACTTCCTGGTGAACAGCATCCTCAGGCACGTAAGAGGTTGACCACCATGGAAGGGTCTGGCCTTTTCTGCATGGACATGTTCTTACCATTACTTCAGACTCACTATGTCAAAAGCTGAATCAGCCTTGTTTAATGTGGCCTCCCTTTGACTGAACTACTGTACCCCACCCATGCCATCCTCCCAGTGAATGGGGCTAAAAACTCAATTTTCACTACCTCTTCCCTCCTCCATCCACTCAATGGCAAGCACCCAAATCCCACAGGAGATTTTGGGATGGGAAAGAAAAGATTTTTTCAGGGCCAAGAGGTGAACTTCACATGCATGGAAATCAAGTTATGAACATGAAACAGGAGGTCTGGGAATGGCACTCACCTACTTAAGGAAAGAGACACTTCTTGGGCTAAGAGGAGTGGCAGTCAATCTAGCCCCGTGGTCCCCACAGAGGTGAGAGCTTATAAATGCCAGACAAAGAGACAAACAACTTTGCTGGCATCATTTCACAATGGGCTCTGTCTCCTCCCCATTACTACTCCTTGGTGACCTCAGAAATTAGTGCCTTCCAGGGGGAGCTACAGCTGGGTAAACACCTGCTTTAACCAAACCCATAATGATCTCTTACACTTTTAAATGTTTTGAACTTTGTCAAAATGTTTTCAAGTATGAACTTCATGTATATGGAAACATTCATTCATTTATTTAACAAATATATTTTTAAGCACTTATGAACCAGCATTCTTGTTTCCAGCATTTTATAGAGTTCCATTGACTCTCAAAGGAGTCTCACAGTCTAGAAAGTCATGGTGTTAGGGAAAATTTGAGATTTTGTGTTCTTGGTACAGATCATCATGTTAGGACATGAAAAGAGAGAAGAGGAGTAGTGAATTGTGATTGTCTGGTCATTTCTTGCAGCACGAGGCCAAGAGGAGCATGGAAACTGGGACTGGTTTGCTCCTCTTTCATCCTTGACATAGTATCCTCCACAGTCTCACAAGTCACCTCATATCACAGCTCACTTTATCATCCTTAAACCTAGATTCTCTTCCAGTCTCAAATAAATGCCTTGCATTTTCTCTACTCCCAAAGCATAATCTATACCCTCTAGCATTCTTACTGTGATTGTTTTCCATTCTCTTATCTCCAGCATTATAAGGTGGATAAATCTTTAGAGCACCTGCTAGACTAGGACCATTCTACTTTTATTAACTGCTGAAGGTGGCTTTAAGTATCAAATAACATGTGTGACAGTTCCTTGCTCATTAATGAACCTTACCCACTGTCACAAGTCAAACAGGAATTGGCAGAGAGTTAAGATGGTTTGAATTTCTTCTGCTGACAGCTATTCATTGAACTGGACCTCTGGATTACAGAGCCCAAGCACAACACATCATGTGCACCTTCTTACCCTTGCATATCATGACATAACTTAATTTTTTTCTCATTCCCCTACCCTCCCTTCACCCTTCTCCCTTACCTTATTTATAAAACTTTGTTTTCATTTCTTCCTTGTTTTCTCATTTTTTTACTTTTCATTTCCTTCCTTTCCCCCACCTCCTCCCTTGTTCCACTTCCTGTTTGAACATTTATTTTTAATTTCACTATACCTATTATACATTTTGGTCCTTATTTACACTTTCAGTTTCTCACACTGCAGCAGCAAATAGAAACACCCAGAATTTGGAGGCAGATTTATTAAAGTCCATAAACCTGGCCAGAAATCATTCTCGAAGTGTCAGGCTCCAAATCTCTGGTACTCTAAGGTTTATATAGGATTTGCAAGAGGGAAGTATAGAAGCAGAGTACTTGGTGATTACTGATTGGTTACATCTTATCTCATCATTACTGACTGGCCTAAGAGAAAATTACATTATATATATTGGATATTCAGGCAAGTTAAAACTCCAGGAAAGCTTGGAGTTGCAGAAAACATTTGGTTGAGGTAACACATGGGTTCAGGGTGAAGTTGGTTAGATAAGGGATATATGCACTTGGCATTAGAAAACAAATCTGCTCAGGGGAGTACCTACTTGCAGATTTGCATAGGATCTCAGAATAAAAATTTAACTCTCTATTTTCCTCTTCAATACCAGAGAGACAATACAGTATTTATACTTGTGTGTCCTATCTATTTCCCTTACGAGTATGGTCTCAAGGTGCATCTGTTTACCTAGAAATGTCTTGAGTTTAACCTTCTTTATGGCAGAGCAGTACTGCATTGTGTAAGAAAAGCACAACTTTTTTATACATTCACCAGCTGATGGGCATTTGGGCCATTTGCAAGATTTGGCTATTACAAACTGTACCACTGGAAATATGCGTGTCCTTATATTGCTATTGTGATGCTTTTAGTTCTTTTGGGAAGATACCAAGAAGAGGCAGAGCTGGGTCAAGTGGAACTGCTAGTTTCAGTTTTTTGAGGAATCTCCACACTGATTTCCACAGGTGATTATTGACTGGTTACATCTTGCACCTGTCTAAACTACCACCAACAGTGGAAAAATGTTTCTTTTTCCCCACAGCCCTACCTGCATTTATTACTGCTTGATTTCTTGATAATAGCTAATTTTTGTGCAGTGAGAGGCAATCTCAGCACTGTTTTAATTAGCATCTCTTAAATGACTAGTGATGTTGAACGTTTTTTAACATATTTATTTGCTATTTCTACTTCTTCATCTGAGGAGTGTCTATTCATTTCAGACACCCATTTTTGGATTGGGTCTTTAAATTTAGGGGATCTGATTTTTTCAGTTCTTTATATTTTCTATGTATTAGTCCTTTGTCTAAGGAATAACTATGATTTTTTTCCCACTCTGTGAGCTTTCTTTTCACTCTGTTGGCAATTTCTTTGGCTGTTCAAAACCACTTTAGTAAAATGAAATCCCAGTAGTTGACTCTTTGTAGTATTTCCTGTGAAATCCAGAATCTGTTCATGAAGACTTGAACTATACCTATGTGTTCAACAGTTCTACCTCTGGTATCTTTCAGCACCCTTAGTGTTTCTGTTTTAATATTTACATCTTTGATCCATCTTGATTTTAGTTTAATGCAAAGTGAGAGACATGGGTCTAGTTTTAGTTTTCAGCATGTGGAAAGCCAGCTTTTCCAGCAGCGTTCATTAAAAAGGCTTTCTTTCTTCCAGTAAGAGTGTTTGTTCCCTTTGTCAAAGATAAGATAGTTGAGTGCATTTGGAGTTCTTTCCACATCTTTTAATCTGTTCCATTGATCCTCAGGTCTGTTTTGTTGTTGTTATTTGCTTTTGTTTTTGTCAGTACTGATCTGGCCCGCAGATCAGCTCGTGGGTCTCGCCTGGAGAAAAGACGGGATGGGGGATGGGGGCAGGGCAACAGGAGAGAGAAACAGAGACAAGTCCAGCGGTTACAATCAAGTCTCGTTTATTGCGGAAGTGCTCACAGCTTATATAGAAGCTGAACGGAAGCTGTCATCGCACAGGGGTGTGGCGAGCACGGATAGGTTGTTGTCATTTCCTGGCGGGATAGGGGAGGATCATGGGAAATGTAGGCTTTGCATGTAGGCTTGCGAGAGAGGAACATGGGAGATGTAGACTGACACACCGAATGCCCACAGGCGAGAGAGGCGGGGCGGTAGCTGTGAAGCTTTACCGCTCTCTGCACAGTACCATACTGATTTTGTCACAGTAGCTCTGTACCACAATTTCAAATCAGAGATTGTGATGCCCTCTGCCTTGCCTTTGTTACCCAGAATTGTTTACACTATTCTCGGTCCCGTTTGGATCCAAATGAACTTTAGGAAGGTTTTCTCTAGTTCTTTGAGGTATTCTATTGGTATTTTGAACAGGGTTGCATTAAATCTGTATAAAAACTTAGGTTCTTTTTGCTATGTTTGTTCTTCTTGGCCAAGAATAGGGATGTCTTTCTATTTTCTAATATTCTCTTCAATCTCATTTTTCAGAATACTGTAGTTTATAGTGTAGAAATCTTTTATTTCCTTTGTCAGATTGATTCCCAAGTATTTCATTTTTTGGATGCTATTGTAAAAGGCATTGTTTCCATGATTTCTGTCTCGGTGAGTTTGTTATTTGTGTACAGGAACGCCATTGATTTTTGAGTGCTGATTTTGTATCCAGATATGTGACTGAATATGCTTATTAAATCTAGCAGTCTTTCGGTGAAGTTTTCAGGATCTTTTATGTAGAGTATCATGTCCTGTGCAAATCATGATAATTTAACTTCTTCCTCTCCTAGTTTTATTTCTTATATTTCTTTCTCTTGTCTAATTGCCCTGGATAGTGTTTCCAGAACGATGTTAAATGAGAGTAGTGATAATAGACATCAGTGTCTTATTCTTGATTTTAGAGTGAAAGCTTTCAGTTTTTGTTCA
>RJWM01033167.1:0-21788 GCA_004363535.1 Dasyprocta punctata | reverse complement strand
CCACTATGTATCACAAATTCTCATATAATTTAAGCATTCAGCTGCAAAACAAAACTGACTAGTTATATTGGATTGCAGAATTGTCAGGCTGTTTTGCTAGAATGATCAACATTAGCAAGCAACATCCTACTGTTCAGCTGTGGATTTAGGCTGGAGCCACAGAAGAGGATAATATGTTTAGGAATAGCATCTCTCAGAGTGTGAAGTGTGTCTCCTGAGCTAGAGATCTAACCTTGAACTGGCAGGGTTTTGTGCAAAGTACAAGAAAGGTGGGAACAAATGACTGAATATTATTTCCTCTTTTAATTGCAACTTGCCAAAATTAGGACCTGACATTGACTACTCAGAGGTAAAATGCTCTATGCAAAACTCCAGAAAGCAAGCAAGGGATGGCCAAGCCATATGGGAAAAGTGAAAGCTGAGAGCTCCTTTCCATCCATGATACTAGCTTTTGAGTGTTCCTAGTGAATTCTTCCTCTGAGATACTAATCATTGAGTTACTTAAAGCTCTTACGGAAATGCCTTCAAGATCATCATAAAAGACTAATAATTCCCACACAGAACAAATGGCAGCCCATGTAGATACAGATAGATAATATAAGTATAGATATATAAAATATAGATGTGAAATAGATAATGCTTTGTAATATTAAATCAGAGTAAACTTCTCAGCATTTACTTAACAAAACAACAATATAACTATATATGTAGTCTCCAGACCTATTAACAATATTGAGTTTTATGGCAAATAATCCTGCCAAAATAAAGCCTTAATTTTCTCAGTCCCAAAGGAGTTGTAAAAATAATTCCTTTACCAATTTCAAATGTGCCAAGTGGAAGATATTATTACAGCAAATGTATACCTTATATCCAATGATGATGGTATGGTTATATTGTGTGATAGGATTTCCTCTTTGAATCATTTCTCCAGCAGTGGTAATGGGTTCACATACAGGTATCACATGCTTTCTTTTCTTGCTATTGGTAACCAAAATTCTCATTTATTAGATAGTTTTCCAGAATCAGTGTCATCATAGCAAAATAAATCAATGCTTATAGATTATAACTCTTAATGCAAAATTTTTACTACCACCAAAGTTTGAATATCTTTTATGGATATGTTTTAATATACTGCATGAAAAAGTAATACTCCATAAAACAAGTAAAGCACATTATTTACATTATACCATGTATATATAACAAATTGTTTACTATCCTTGTAATGAGTTCATATTTGTGTGATAATCATATTGACTTTATATAAAAACTAATGACTGTTTCCAGAGGTTTATGGAAATCAAAAATTTCTGATTTTATTGGTTTATAGCAAATAGTGCAGAACATAGATAACAAAGCATTAGCAATACTTTGTCAAATTTTTATATCTTTCAGTAATTAAAACATAAAAATATCTTTTTTTTTTTTTTTTTTTTTTTTTTTTTTTTGCGGCACCAGGGATTGAACTCACAACCTCGCGCCTGCCAGGGCAGGCGCTTAAGGCACTGAGCCAAACCCCTGGCCCTGATTTTTTGAGGCAGGGTCGCGCTATGTAGAAAAATATCTTTCAATAAAGGTAAAATAAATCTTCTTCAGGTAAGTAATGTTTTGTGATGTTTAATTAAGTTGCAAAAACTGGATAAAATAAAGCTAGAATGAGTTGCTCAGCATTCACTTAGCAAAACAACTATGCAACCAGTTTCAGATAGCTTCAGTTAAGTCTTGTCGAGCAGCATGATGTGATAAATGAAAGCAAGGAATCTGCAGTCAGAAAACAGAGAAGTCTTTGCTCTCCCATTTACAAGTTCAATTTCTTTTATCATAAAACAGAAATAATAAAGAAATTTTCCTTCTATAACTCACATGATGAGTTTTAAATGGTGCAGGAATATGAGAGCAATTTGTAAAAATTAAAGTCCTATGCAAAGACTAAAGTTACATATTTCTTTAGTTGTTTCTCTAATTGTGTCTTGGTTACTTTTCTCTCATTGCTAAGACAAAATGCCTGACACCCAAAATTAAGGAAGGCAAGGTTTATTTAGCTCACAGTTTGTGAAGGTTTCAGTCCATAATCAGCTGGCTCCAATGCAGGGTGGCATGGTACAGGGGTACACTTCAAGGTAGCAGAACACAGCAAAAGCAGCAAGAGCAGAAAGTGGGGAGAGCTAGCCTCTTTTTCTCTCTTGTATGGTAAGCAGGCTACCTGCCTCTGGATGGGTGTAGCACTCACACCATCTCTATGTCCTCCTCTTGCACAGGCTCAGGATGTTTACACTGAGGACCCTGACCCGCTTCTGAGTCACTTAGTTAAACTTCTAAGCTTCTCAAGTTGATCCAATGAGCAACATCCTAGAGTGGTAAGGATATGTCCTCTACAGCCCAGGACATAGAACTGTTCAGTTACTTAGTTAAGCTTTTAGACTTCTCAAGTTGAAACAATCAACCATAACAAATTGTCATAATGATAGACATTAAATCAGACCCTATGAAATTGATGAAATGCATTTCATCAAGGACAGATCAAATCATCTGTGTCAAGAGCTCGGAATTCTTTAAAGTTAAAGAATTAAAAGAGTATTGGAAATAAAAATTTCAGTGCGTGAGTTCATCAGTAGAATGGACACATCAAAATGCCATTTACTATGCTCAGAACAACAGAAAATATTAAATTAAAGCACAGGCAGTGACAAAAGAGTAAATGCGAAAACACAATAAACTTGTGACATATATGCTCAACAGTTCTAACATATGTGTCTTTGAAGTCCCAAAACAGAAGAAGGGAGAGAAAGGGGCAGAAACAATATCTGAAGAAATAATTGCTGAGACTATTCTAAGGATATGAGAGGCTAAGTGAAGCATAACAGGATAAATGCAAAATAAACCACATATAATCATGTTCAGGCTTAATGCTGAAAATAAAAGATAGGACAGAAAATTTTAAAAGCAGTCAGAATTCTTCAAGGGATCCCATGAAAGAGCAATATTAAATTATGTAATTGACTTTTTGTCAGAAGTTATGCAAACTAAATGACAATGGAATGATCTTTTAAAAGTGCTGAAAGATAATTCCATCAAACCAGAACTTTACATCTTTTAAGAATGTAGATAAAATTTCATATCTTTCAATATTTGAAACAAAAAGATAACTTTCAAGAAAGAGGTTAAAACAAGTCTTTTCAAGACAAAGACAAAAATACAGCAGATAAGTGATGCAAAAATTTATTCAAGAGTTCTTTTAGGTAAAGGAAAACAATAATCTCAGAGGGAAATACAAAACTACAAGTAGAAAGTCAGAAAACTAGAAAGTATTTTTTATGTAAACATAGGATGTTTGGAACTTCTAAAGTCATATGACAACCATTAGAAAGATATTCCTGTTAGAGTGTAGTCATACAAAAAGATGGAAAAAGTTCTTAAGGCATCATAAAACTACTGAATTGTGTCTGGAACTGCCTTCCACAGATTTCATACATTAGAAAATAAAGATTCTTTTGCTCCAAATTTTTTTCCTTTAAAAAGCTTGTAAGTACATTTTGTAAGATTCAAGGCAAACGATTTTTAAAAATACAAATGTGTACAAAAATCTAAACAAACAGGTAAAAGAATATGAACGCTATCTCAGGCATGAGGCTAAGAATAGAATAAAATGATAGACAATAATTATATTTAGTTGGGGCCAAACAATCAAATTTCAAGTGTTATAAAGCCTCTGTGGTCGCAGTGTGGTGCATGGACTGGCAGCACTAGTATTCCCTAGACCATTTAACAAAATTCCCAGGTCAATACTACACAAAGTGAAGTTTAAGATTTGTTTAAGTTTCTTTAACTGTTTAAGTGTGAAAAGAAAGAGGTGTCAAAATATCATGGAAATGTAGATTTAATTTATTTAAATCAAATTTCAAAGCAGTCACCTGAAGAATAAGAAATGTATAAATTTTTTAAAAATATTGAAACCTGGGTTTTTCTCTTAAAGATTGTGATTTGATTGGTCAGGGATATGGGACTAAAAATAGGTTTTTGAAGCCTTCCTCAGATGTCTGTATGCATACTAATATTAAGACCTTCTGCTTTCAATAATTGCACCAACATAAATTTCTTTTCAGTGCATGGAACCTGTTGGATGCTAAATATGAAATGATACTCTTTCATACATCCAGAAGAAAAGAATGTGTACCCAGCTAAATAACAAAAAGGTATTCTGAAGAATGAATAGCAACAGGACATGACGGCATATGCTTGCAATCCCAGCACTGGGGAACTAAGGTAGGAGGATCACCATGAGTTCAAGGCCAGGCTGCATTACAAAGTAAGACCCTGTCTCAAAACCACACCAGCAACAAAAAGGAAAAGCTTAAAGGTTCTGAGAAATGTCTCACTAAAGTCTTTTCCACCATAAACAAAAAAGTTCTGTATTGAATGGAAGGGAAGTGAATATTTACAGCAGGTTAGCCTTACTAAAATGAAATTGAAGAAAATTTTATATAGTTAAAGATTTGAGATTTTAGAGTTACAGGGCCTCTCATGGATCATGATGTGACAACATGCTTTATAGGTTAGGAAATTGAAACCCAGAAAAGTTAAGTGAGCTGCCCAAGAACACTGACCTACCAAACGGGGTAACTGAGATTAGAACTCAAGTGCCCCATCTCTACGTTCTCTCTGAAATAGTTTTAAAAATAGTCCCTATGAAGAACGAATTATTTGGACAAGTTGATATTACTTGACTGTTTATAATAAAATCTGGAGCAGTAGTATCCAGTAGAATTTTCTACAAAGATAGAAACATGATGTCCACAAGGTGCATGTATCTACTGAGCACTTGAAAAGTGGCTAATGCAACTTAAGCTTTGAATGTTCCATTTTATTTAATGTTCATATATTTAAATTCAAATAACTACATGTGGCTAGCAATATCAACATAGCTCTAGAGGTGTATTCCTGATGGTAACATCTGGAAACCTAGCCTATCAGTATCCGCTAGGAACTATTAGAAATGCAGGATCTGGGTTCCCACCCATACAGAACTAGAATCTACATATGAATAAGATCCCTATAAAATATTTCTATAATAATTCATACATACACTGAGGTCTAATACATTGTTTGGGAAAATGTGTCTCTTAAACAGGCTGTATTATTGGAGTTTTGTTTGATTTGTTAGTTTTAATATTTTCTCATTCTAAAGGAATAAATTAAATGATTCTGTTGAGGTCTGAATTCAAGGAGGACAGGATCCTTATGTCCTGGTTTCTTATCCTGTGTCCTTCTGTCCCGGTTTCTATATATCTGACATAGAGATTTCAATTTCATAGTAATCTATGTCACAAGATTGTACATGAAAAATGTTTTTAATCAGCATGTAATTATAAAGTATAACTCATGGTAAGAAATCATTGTAAATTGGACTATAGAATACTCCCTCTGGGAGGACTTGTATAAATACTGTTTCATGATTGAAAATAATTTAAGTTTTGGAAGTCATTTTCCCCAATCTCATCTTTCCAGAAATAACTTCCATTCTCACACATCTTGTCCCTACCACCACAAACTTTACCCCTTCAGGTCTCTTTAGTGGGCATAAAAACAATAACTACTTCCAGGTCTAAAATTGACTGTTCAAGGCCAAGTCTCCATGACTGTACATGTTCTCTTTGAATGAAATATACTTTCCCATTTCCCAACTAATTTCAGCTCATCTTTTATATGCTAAATGCTGAAGAGCCACAGGAGTGTATGCCTGTAATCCTAGAATTCAAGGAGCTAAAGGAGAAGGATTGCAAGTTCACCCCAGCCTAAGCAACTTCACGACTTATAAGACTCTCTCAAAATCAGGGGAGTTGGGAAGAATGTAGTTCAGTGTGAAGGCCCTGGATTCAACATCTAGTACCAAATAAATAAACAAATAAAAATTTCAAAAAGATGCTGCATGCTATAGTTTGGATCAGAAATCCCCCCAACTCAGAGGCTACTGGGAGGTGGTAAAGCCTTCAGGAGATGGGGCTTAGTAGAAAGCAGTTAGAAACATGTGGGCAGCCGGGCGTGGTGGCACACGCCTTTAATCCCAGCACTCAGGAGGCTGAGGTAGGTGGAGCGTTGTGAGTTCGAGGCCGGCTTGGGCTACAACGCAAGTGCAAGGCCGGCCTGAGCTACACAGTGCGACCCTGCCTCAAAAAACCAGGGCCAGGAGTTTGGCTCAGCAGCTTACGTGCCTGTCCTTCTCTCTCTCTCTCTCTCTCTCTTTCTCGCTCTCCTGCCCCTGTCCTTCTCTCTCTCACTCTCTCTCCCTCCCTCTCCCAGTCACCATGAGGCAGTCAAATCACTCTGGCAAATACATTCCTCATAGTATACTGTGCTACCACAGGCTGAAAGCAGCATGGCCTAAGGGACTGCTGACTAAAATTTCTGAAACCATATCCCAAAATAAACCTTTTTTCCCTTTGACTTATTTCATCTATTGGCTACAGAAACAGCAAGCTCACTAATACAGTTCATCTTCTGTCCCTGGCCTTAAGCAAAGTGAATGAATCTCTGCCTCCGCTAAAGCCCCACGGTAACTTGTGACCAGTGTTGTGAATGTTTCTGTACTTCTTTCTCCCTCTCAGCAAAAAGTCCTTGGAGAAAGAAAAACTTCATCAAATTCATTTTGATAGTCTCTGCACCCAATACAATACTGGCACATGGTCAGAGTTGAATGAATATACAATGAGAACATGACAAGATTCAGGAAGAGAACAAGAAGTCAACAAGAAGCAAGTCCTCTCTGTGATTCAGCACTATGCATGGGCCACTGTGGGAAGAGCCAGATGCCAGCCTTTCCCCATGAGTTGGCACCATTTGTGGACTGTGGGGGAAGAGAACAAGAGGTCAACAAGAAGCAAGCCCTCCCTGTGAGTGGGCGCCATGTATGGGTCACTGTGGGGAGAGCCAGATGCCAGGCCCTTTCAGCACATTCAGAGGATAACAATACACAATGTAACATCTATGAGGGATTGCCTTCTGAATGTGGTAGCCATTGTTAACCTCTCTATTATCTTGTTTTAAAGTCCTGTATCACTTACATTGTTTTGTTGGGTTGGGTTTTATTCTGTTTTGTCTTGTTTGATTTTATTATATTCAACAATAAGGGCAACTATTTCAAAGATAACAAGATATACTATAGTAGCCATTTTGGAGTTACTATTATCTTGTTTTGAAGTCCTATATCACTTACACTTTTTGTTTTGATTAACTTTATTCTGTTTTATTTTGCTTGGTTTTATTCTCTTTAAAATAAAAAGAAAATAACGAGATGCTTCCCCAAGATCACATGGTCTGAGTTAGAGACAGAACTGAAACCTAGATTTTCCAATTCCCATCTAGATCAACACTTTTTATCTATATCCTTTATTCTGTCTAGCACAGATAGTAGTCATCATATATGGAACAATGATGTTGAGAAAGAATGAACGCTTCTCAAAGGGACACAAACTGGCAGGGAAGCAGTGTAATGTCACTATAAAATTCATCCAATTCATCTGAGGCTTTCTGAAAAATTGTATAACATTTGTCCAAGTGGTGAAACAGAGTGATAAAAACACAAAACTGCATCAGAAATACAACAAAAGCAGAGATTTTGTACTTATAAGCTCCATTTAGACAAAATAGATTTTATGAAAAGCTGACAAATAACTTCAAATACGCACTGCAGTGACAAAAGTTGAATTTCATCTCCTGGTAAGAGTTCTGGAAAAGACTTGCAGGAATTGTAGTACTCCTGGGGAATTTTTTGGTTAACAGCACAATAATTCTTGAAAAGGACCACAGAAATAAAGAAACAAAGACAGAAAATGTATACAGGTAGTAGGGAGAATGTGGAGGGGCTTAGATGAATAGTTGATGACTTTTAAAATTAAATTAATGGCAAAACTCATCTAAATATTAAAGATTATATTTAGATATTAAAGATTAATATTAATATTAATTAAATATTAAAGATTATATTTAGAGAAGGATACTTATTGTCCTTCTACTTTTTTTCTTTTAATCAACCATGTAAAGTCCTCCTCTGTCTGTGTGTGTGTGTGTGTGTGCACGCACACGCGCACGTGTGTGTATCCTTTTATTCAAGCTGCTCTCTGCAAAGAATAGGTGAACACAATGGGTAGTCAGGGAGTAAGACAACTGAGTATCTAAAATAGTTCTAAATTCCGTATTCATTTTCTATTGCTGTTGTAACTGATCACCACAAATTTAATTGCTTAGGACAACTTTATGAACTCATGGTCTGTTTGGTTAGAAGTCCACCATGAGTCTCAATGGACTGAAACTGAGGAATCAGCAGCATTACACTCTTTTCCTGCAGGCTGCTGGGGAGAATCCATTTCTTGCTCATTCCAGTTATGAGTAAACTCAGGCTTCCATCGCTGGAGGACTAAGGTCCCTGTTTTCTTTCTGGCTTTCAGCTGAGACCCATTCTCAGGTACTAAACTCTCCTAGATTCCTTGCTTTGAAGTTCCCTTCCGCTATCTTCAAACCCCAGCCCTTCTCATGCTTTAAATCTCTCATGCCTATTATTCCATTTTATCTGTCTTTCCTCTGCCTCCTTCTTCTACTGTTAAGAATTCTCATGATTATATTTGGCCTAGATAACCCAGAAAAATATCCTTATTTTAAAGACCATAGCCTTAACTCCATCTCATGGTTTCTTTCAGCATGTAAACTAACTCAGTCATAGGCCTGAAGGACTAGGGCATGCATACCGGGCCATTTTTCTTCTGACCACAACTTCCTTCACTAGAGGCCATATGCATATCTCTGAGAAGACACTGAGCTCTCCCTGCAGGAAAGCCACCAGCCGCAGAAAGAACTGGAAGTTGATTTAACAGTCCATGTCTATGTGTCAGCAAACCATCTCTCATGTGTTTATTAACAAAAGTTTATCAAATGCCTACTAAGCACCAAAAGTCCTATGGTATGCACTAAAATGAAAGACGGCCATGTCCTGGGCCCTGCCACTCGAAAATTCACAGTGAACTGGCAAGCAGGAAAGTCAACTGTAGTAACTAATGTGGTGACAATACGTGACGGCAGGGAAAGGGAAGGGAAACTCGGAGGAGGCTTCTAGAAATCAGTGTAGTCTGAATAACACAGGATGCTACAAAGCCATAAGTGGTGTGCTGTGATAAAGTCCAGGAAAGGTTTGGTCAATGATCTGGAAATGAAGGCAGAAGTCTGGTCACCAGCATCATGTATGTGCATCATGGTGGAGAGTCTAGATGGTAGCTTCAAAGGCAAGGAGAAGCTTTAAAGAATTTCATCTTTAAAAAACTACTCATGAAGCAGATAGGGAAGACCTAAAACAGAAAGTTTGAAAATAATTCCCAACTTGTTCACTCAGGAGTAAAAGAAGTCTATAAATCATGTATAAAATTAAGCCATAGGACCTGGTATTTGGAGCTAAAATGAGATTTCCCCTTTCCTCATTTATAATTTCTTTGTGGCAATTGTTTAGGGACAACCCAAAGGCACTTTTTTTTCTTCTCTCTCTCTTTCAAATACCCTGTTGTGAGAATGGCCCAAGGAGACTAGAAATTAGCATGGCAGATGTCAAACTACTCTACTAGCCAAGAACACAAGACCTCCTTTCCCCCACAGTCTGTGCTTTCTTTATTCTACCACTTTCTCCCTCAATAAGACCACACCACTTCCTCCAGAGACAGACTCTGGAGAAATTATATCACATTTTCAATCCAGCCAAGTAGACTTCTATTTAAAAGAATTCTACATTTTCATAATGTTTTCTGAACATAAAAGCAATACAACTCTTAGTCAAAAAATTTGGAAAAACATTATAGAAGTTCTGATGCAGTTTCTTTAATCTTTTTTTCTATAAGAAGGAATACTACTAAAAGTATGATTAGAGTATATTTTCATTTGCTAATTATACCTTAACAAAGAGAAATATGATTATACTCTAATGCTTTTTGTTATTTCAGTTATTAGACTAAATATATTTGGAGAATTATTTTGTCCTTAAGTAGGAAATACATTTTAATACTTAGATGTCTTTTGCATAAAAGTACCATCATTTACTAACCTATAACTTACTTGTCTCTTAGTATTGTCTCTTTAATTTTTCTTTTGCTATTTTGACACTATAATTAATATAGCCAAAGTAGTATAAGCACCACTAATTTTCTAAGAACATACGGAATCCTTGCGAAATTTTCTTTTTTTACTTTTGCATGTATTCAGAATTTTTATAAAAGTTTGCTAAAGTATACCTGTGGCCAACTGTTTGATATTCCCCTCTCAAGAAAGACAAAGAATGAATGATGTACAAATATTGTCACGATTGTTTTTGGTGAAAGGACAGTCAGGAGACAGGCAATGACAGAATCATGCACGAGAAGAATATTTTACAAATATGTACTTGCAACTTAGAGACACAAATGTTCATCAAGCACATACCATGTAACAACCACTGTGCCGAGCTCCGAGAATTCAGCTATAGCAGGGCCTCCTCGAGACAGCAGTTAACCAATTAGAAGAACTTATAGCAATAATGCTAGGGCCAACGCAAAAACTGCAACTATAAATAATTTGGGGGTGGAAACAATTGTTTTCTAAGCTTCATGGTCCACTATTAATTTTTTGTGTTTCACAAATATTATTCAAAAATACTACTACATGTATTTTTCTATTAGGTGCTAGACTTTTATGCATCAGAGAGCATTCTGCCTCATTTAGGACTGGAACATCTTGTCTTGAATTTTGAAAAAATAGATTCTCTCTCACAGAGAAGGTCATTCAGCATCTATGAGCTTTACCCTAGTGGCAGTTTTAGGTTGCAATTTGTAGAATCGACGTCAGTCCTCCACTTGACATCTTCCAGGCAACCATGATGATATTTGTCTTTTTTTTTGTTAGTACATGTTTGCTTCCCAAATTCATGTTTCTTAGTATAAAACATATCATTGATTAAATGAATGGTGTCCTTATCTTTTTACGACTTAAATGTGATCCTTTCCTTCCCTACTGGTACAAACCTAGGCACTTTTTAATCCAAAGCCACCACTTGAAAAGAATATTTACAAATCAAAAGAGAAGGACAAATGGTAAGGGAAAGGCTGTAAACTTTTTCTGAAGAATGTGTTAAACTCTTACACTGTTTAATAGATAAGAATGAATACTGCTGTTTAACTAGATCCAGCCTCTGAAATATCTAATTAAAACTGATGTGCTTATTTAGTTTCCAATTCATCACAGGTGGGCCCACATTAATGTGAAAATGAGAGTAAATTACCAGCATTTGGCAATCTCACTGAATGTCATTCACATTATTAGCTCAAACCTCAAAATGCATTTTAAAATGTGGTTCATGGGTAGGGCACACAAATAAAACCTTTGCTGGTGGGCTTATGGAATTCCACTTTCATGTATGGGTTCTCAGTGACATAAGGGCCCATACACAAAATGCCTTACCTGTAATCCAACAGAAGGTGTGAGGTCAGGAAGGTGCTGGGCGTTGCGTGCCCTGTATTCCAAGGCATTAACGTCTCTTGGGAATCACTGTTTAGTTTGGCCCAACTCTCTCCTAGCTTGTCAACTGGAACTTCATTTAAAATCCAGTTCATTTAACTTTACAGGGGTAGTGTTTTCCAATAGTCTTCATGCAAAACTCAAAAAAGAGAGCAACTTCAACTTCATCCCAGAAGACAGCCTTATTCCTATAGCAAGTTAACCACATAGCTTTATCCTTTCTCACTTCAAATCTACAAATGAAAGTCTTCTTCCATCTAATTTGTCATTTTGAAAGGCTGTTTGCAACTGTGCAGAAATGTATACTGGAAATGCATAAGTTAGAATCTGGATTTTAAGACAACATCCAACTATTTTAGTCCATGCAGCATATCTGTGGCTCATGTGTACCTCAAAATCACATTTTTTTCTTCACTTTTTCTAAGCCTCCAAACCACAAGAAGATAATTTCTTTCACTTTTAAAACTCCCACTTTTACAGGCTAATTTATATACAGAATGTATTATTTCAGGGGCACATAAAGAAGGCCACAAAACCCCTATTGTACAGTTATCTTCTACTCAGACATTCTTAGTCCCTCCTCCATGTAATGCCAAAATCTGAAGTGCAAATTTATTCTTTTAGCTTAAATTTCCTCAGATTGAAGGATTCTTGGCAAGGAATATGAATGACCAACAAGCAGATCTTATCAGAAGTCTAGGAAATCAGATTTAAGCAACAACAAGGTACCTATATTTAATCTACCAACTTGATCAAAGCCTGCAAAAACAGTAATATAATATGTTGCATTAATAGAAATGAACAGACCCCATTTCACACATTGTGGTACGATTGTGAATCGAAATCAATATACTAATATTTAAAAATAAATGTAAAAAGATAGCTCTATCATTCTTTTTGATAGGGGAAGAATAAAGAGCTGAATATAACAAAAGACATCTAAAATATTGAATATTAAGCAACCTTATAGAACAAATGAGTCATCTGTTATTTAATACCCTGGAAAAATTAGCATGTTGCATAGTCAAAAGAAAAAAAGCTAGTTGTAGAAAGATACCAAAAAAAAAAAAAAAAAGACAAGAGTTCAACTGTTATAGCATGAATGGCTACTATGATTTGAGCAATTTTATAACAAGGATTTAAAGGATAGCCCTGTAGATGTTCAATGGTAACTAAAAGCAAGACAAAGCTTGGCATCTCTGACTCCATTTTATATGTCTCCATTATTACCTTAAAATTTGGGAACAGATCTCTGCTCAGCTCTAGATAGGCATGCTAACCACTCAGGGAGTATCCATATTACAAGGTTTATTAGCCTTAAATGTACTTAGTCTACCACATCTGCCTTCAAGACTGAGGACATCAGAATATAAATAAAATAATTTCTGATATTGCAGGAACATCTGATGGTCGGCTTTCACAATGTCCAGTTCCAGACCCCCTGAAGTGATGCCTGGAAGTCTTGAGTCATTGTTTTAAACCTGTAACCACCACAGATTCCAGGAAAAGCAAAACCTTGCAGACCAACCCCATGGTGAGGCAGGTCATCCTCAACCAGGAGCAATTACCCAATCACAGGAGCTAAGAGGAGCTGAGGTTACCCCTAAAGTAGTGACCATCTTCTCATGATGAGAAACAACTGTCCCTTAGCGCAGTGATGGCTCACAAAACCAGGACCTCACAAAACCAGCCCTGAGACGCTGATCAACTAGAATGTATCTTCACTGGGTTTACCTTTGTTGCCAAGCAACCCACACCCCTGCTACGCAAACCACTGATTTTTCCTTTGTTGCCCTTTTCTACAAAGCCCCAAAGTTTCCATCAGCCCCTAGAAGAAAGATCTTGAACCTTTTTAACCATGTTTCTCAGCTGGAGCATGCTGATTAATGCTCTTTTCCTGCCCTTGACCATTGCTCATCTCTTTCACTGGCATCATGGGATGGCTGGCTAAGCCTATTTGGTTGGGATCCTGAGAGTTGGGGCTCTTGCCCCAGAATTCCAGTAACAAGTTGAACATCACTAAGGTACTTAACCTCTCTAAGTCTGTTTCCTCACCTGTAAAATGACTATGAAAAAAATGAAAATAATACTCTCCACCTCATAGGATATGAGTAACGATCAACTAAAAAAGGATGCTACAAGTACATTGAACGACACTAAGTAGCACTGTCAATATTGAGTCCCTTGTTCCCTTACCTTCAACATATATCAATTTTAAAGCCTTATTGACAGCCCTAGCAACAAAAAAGTCTGGGAACCATTGACAATCATAGTGTAACTCAACAGAATACAGCATAGTTTTGAAGTTTGAAAAGATAGGGCTTCTTATCCTGTTTGCCTACTTGATGATTCTATAACTGTAAGTGTGTGGTTATATGACACATCATTCACTCACCTCATTTTTATGAGGATTAAATCACATGCATGCCCATGCACGTAATTAATTTATGTATACACATGCATGTATGTGTGTGTGAGCATGTGTGTGTGAATTTCAAAATTTTACCTGGCATTTCATAGGTATCAGACAAATGGAATGTGCTCTAGCTCTTGTATATAACATATACCCAAATAAGTTTTAATTCATATCCTTTTTTTATTTAAATAAATTATTATCTTGGGGTATATAGTATAAGTTCATTGCTATGCTTTCCTCAATGGAAAAAGATAATTCTGATACTTGAGAAAATAAAAGGCAAAGGATTTTTATGTAAAGCCAATAGAAACGATCTTCACTGCTTTATAATCATCTTTAAGGTCAGTTTCACACACTCCTTAGTAAACAGAAAAATTAAAACAATTGAAAACCCTCAAGTTCATTGTTGCTTCAGCTGTGAAGTGACACAGAATTGACAAACACAGAGATCCAGAAAAAGAGGAGCTGTGCCCTGAAGTTCACAATCAAAGTCTAAGTAGAGTCACACTGGACTGGGCACCTGCTATGGAGAGGACAACGCAGGCTGCAGGAGAGGAGAGGCAGCGCCAGGTGTCACAGAGGCTGAGCCACTGCAAAATCAGGGCCCCAAGCCCTTCTGGCCACTGCTTGCCCATGAGAGGGGGCCATGAGAGCCACATCACCTGGGAAGTCCTCTCCAAATATCGAGCTTCCCTGAACGCCATTCAGATCTGCTCGAGACTCTTTCCAGAGTACATTTTAAAAGGGTGTGGGCTGGGAACTTGCAGATAGAATTCAGAATCTGACAAACTTGAATTTGAACCATTTCCACAAGGTTAAAACTATTTTTTATTACCAAAAAATTAAACATACTTCAACAAGGAAGAAACGTTTTCACTACTTTTAGGCACAATAGGGCTCTTCGGCCAAGCCAAAACTGCGGGAATATGTGGTCTTTTGGTGCTTCAGAAATTGAGTTTAGTTACTGAAAAAGAAGAGTGTTTGGCTCCAAATATATGAACATATATGATATATACAATATATATTGAACATATATAATATATTTAACATATAAAATGTGTATTATACATGTATGCTATACATTTAACATATTACACACACATATATATGCATATATAGTCTCACTAAATTGGGAATTACTTTTCTCTCATGTATTGAGAAATCTAGAGTGTGTACAATGAACCCAAGTACCTCTTGCCATTTTTCCCATCTACCCTTAACATAAGTGTGTCATCTAATTGTCACAAGATAGCTGCTAGAATCCAAGCTATCACACCTATATTCTGGTGGCAGAAAAAGTGTTATGGCTTGTGTCTAGCTGTCCCAAGGCTTCATGCAGTCATAGGTGGAGCTTTTTCAGCAGTGGTTGAATCTAGAGTGTGTGACACTGCAATTGATTAACAGTGAAATTCGAGGACTAAAGGCAGTAGGATTAAGTGTATCAATGCTACCTTGAGCACATAGCCTGGATAAGATAAAAGGGATAAAATGAGCTGCAGTCATCTCTCACTTGCTTTTGCTATCTTCTGCCTGCAATGAACTGTTCCTCCTCCATGCTGCTTCTCTACCATGTGCCACTCTGTCTTAGAATCAACCAACTATGGACTGAAACCCCTACAAACTGGGAGTTACAATAAACCTTTCTTCCTTTAACTGGGGGCATTGGGTATTTTGTCTTATCATTGAGAAAAGTTAAGACAAAAAGGAAAGCAGGGTAACCAGTTCATCCAGTTTGCTTGAGATTGTCTAGCTTTCAAACCTGAAGGTTCCATATTTCTAGAGCTCTTCACAATCAAAGACAAACCAGGACAGTTGATCACCCCCAAAAGGAAATCGAAAGTCAAAAAAGAAATTGCACACTGGCTCTATCTCACAATTTTAAGACTTTTACCCAGCAGTCATATTCAAACAACTACACATATCTCATTGACAAGAACTTAGTCATGTGATTTGCAAAGGTGTCTGAGAACATACATGGTCACCTAAATAGACTTTGTGCCCTGGTAGGAAGGAAAGAGAGAGATGTTGAACAGGCAGACCCTTTTGCACTAAGAGAACCTGATACCACACAGTCCCCTGGAAACCTACATTGTTCCTTAATCTTAAAATTTGTACTCTGAACTTCAGCCCAAGTATTCTGAGTTCAATTTTAAGTATCTGGTACCCATGGAGAGGATAATGACTTAAGAATTCAGCAAATCAGAGAACTACTCAGTTCAGAAGAGCTGGGATGGCTACTGAGGCTATCACTATAGGAAGGCTCCTGTGGGTTTCCAATGCAAAGTCCCACATAACATGGCTCAGGAGGGGGTCAGGCACTGGCTTCCAATGCCAACCCCTCTGTGAGTGTGCTTCTTTGTCTGTATCTAAGCTCCAGCAAGCAGAAGAAAGAAGAAAGATGCACACCACTACCAGCCCTGACAGGGCCCTGATTAGGGATTAAGCTTCTGCAATCCCATCTCCACCCAACCACAGAGTGTCGTTTTGAAGAATCATTTGTGGTAAATGAAGGGAGAGGAGCTATAAGGGCAAGAAATTGGTAGAAAATAATAGGAAAGAAGTGCTATCGTTTGATGAGGGTAATAACCTTTCTAAACTAGTGTCCTACTGCATTAGATTTTCCATGAAATTATTTAAAACAGCAGGGAATCAAACATCCCCACATTATTAACCTCTAGTGTGTGCTTACTGAAGAAAATCCAAAGGATATTTATGTGTCTCGTGCAGAGGTTGAACCTTAATGTCCCAGACTGAGGCAATGAAGCTATGGAATCCTGCCTGCATTGTCTTTTGTCGATAACAGAACCACAGCTGTGTTTCTTGCCTAGTGAACGTGCATGGTCGTTCTTCATTCCACTGCGATAAGCAGAATGTCACTCATCACTTCCTAGCTTTTAGCAGCTCCTTGCTGTAAAGGACAGGGCTTCACTGCAGCCAGTCCTCACTTTTCAGGGAACCTTGGTTAGTATCAACACAAAAAGTTGGTACATAAAGCAGTGTAATTTTTGGGATCCTTTCCAAGGATAAAACAAAATGGCATGCGAAAGCTTCACCACTGTAGTCTTGATCTTGTCATAACAAAATTACACCACACACACTCACAAGAACATCCAGCCACGGCTCATCACATCCCCTGGGAGTAAATCTGTCACAACCTGAGTCATTGTAGAAGCACTGTGGTCAAACATGTTGAATTATAACTAGATTTTGGCATTAATTATAATAATTATATCATAACCATCATTTCATCATAAAAACTAGTTTCACTATGACATTTTGTTCTTTGATTCAGGACTTGTGAAATTCTCAAATTGCAATAGGAGCTTAAAAGTAATGTCTGATCAAGGTTACAAAATGAAAGTTTTACAGATTTATAGCTTTTAAAAACAGCACTCAAATGAATGATAATTAATATACAGGAAAGCTTGCTAAAACTGATTGGATTCCATACTCCCTGTAAGTTAAAAGGATTTACTTTTTTACATTTTTTGAAGAGCTGTGCATGTATAAATTATAGGTAGTTGTGAATTCCAAAGCTATAAATACACTGGAGGACCCTGGTGGTATCATACTGAACAGCTGTTTGCAGAGAATATGCCTCTTCAGTGCCCTGAGAAAGGAACAGAATATTGAAATGTCGGCTAAATGCTCAAAACATTCAAAAAATGACTTCTGAAAACAAAAGGGAATTACAAATTATGTCCCTAGGTTTGTGGCCTGGTTTAAGTAAACTCTGTCAAAAGCCATTTCCAGTCTTCTTTCTGCTTCTCTTTTTCCTTCCCTTTACTCCCCTTCATTTCTAATGCAATTTAGACTGGGCATTCTAGTGAAGTTTAGGCTTGGGTATTGGAATCCACGCAAGATGCAGAGGATGTCAACTGAGATGCAGCACCTGATGCAGGCACCGGACCCCAGATAGGTTGAAGGGAAGCTAGACCAGTGCAAGCATAATGCCCAGGCCAGTGCAGTGTAAAGGGGCCTCTGTGTGTGTTGGAGCTCAACTGCAGGGGTCAAACCTCTGCAGGCCAGGGCCAGTAGGTAGCACAGCATCCAAGTTTGGGAAGACAGAAAGGGCATTCACATTAGCAGTCAGTGATACAGCATGTGTTGCAGAGTGCAAGCAAAGCAAGGAAAAGGTCCTCGTAGAGGGGTAACTTAGTATCATAACAGTAGGAGGATATCTGTGTACAATCATAGGCTCAGAGCAAAAAGATGGGGCCTGAGAGACTCAACAAGGCATTAACTCATGGGAATAAAGAGAAGGAAGCTGTGACCTGGAGCCCAAAGTGGGTGAATGGTATGCCCTGGTGGAAGACCCACGAGCACAAGGTGTCTGAGCCCCAGACCAGTGAAAACAACACCCAAGCAACACAAGATGTTGTGCATGAGGTATCAATGTCAAGCAAGGTAAGGAGGACAGTTAGGTAGCAAAGTCCTAGGACAGTATGGGGAGTAAGAACCTAAACAGGGTGAGGAGGACCTCTCTGCAAAGGTGAGGGCAGCCTAGAAGGAGGTCAAGGGCCTTTGTCAGGTGGAATGGGATATTAGAACCTAAGTAGGGTGAAGGGGGTGCCAAATGTAGAGGACAGGCCGCCCAGCAGGGGTGTCAAGGTTAAGTGAAGGTTAAATATCAAGACAGAAGGGTGAGTAGACTAATGCAGCTGTCACATCCTTAATGAGGGGAGGAAGGCATTCATAGGGAAGGAGGAGAGGGACAGTGGTGGTGATCACCACAGAACACCAGCACTAAAGATGGTGGAAACGTGTTAAGTATAAGGGCTGGCCCAACTCAAGGTATCTGAGCTCAAGTAGAGGCAAAACATTGCTTCTATAGCAGAGTGGCCTGGTACAGCCTGTCAGAGCCAGAACAGGGGAAGGGATGCCAGCCAGGTGGTGGTTTTGTGAGACAGGGCCAAAGAAGGCCATAGCTTAGCATGGAGTACTACAGACCAAGTGGCATGAAGTAAGGGGACTCAGGGAAGGGTAACCTGGTGGTATATGAGATTGAGTTGAAAAGTATGGTTTCCATAGGGAAAGTAGGGGAAAGTGTTATCCATATAAGTAGAAAATGTAGGAGAAGTGATAAGAACTTAGTCATTATACTGTAGATAGAGGAACTGATCACGTAAAGGCACAGGTTAAAGATAATGGAAGCCAGGATTCTCATTATTCAAGAAAAGAATTTCAAACATGGAAAGGTAGAAAGAATGAAACTTGGGATGGTATGCCAGAATTCTAAGTATGAACTTTTAGTTTAAATACACTTAGATAAACAAAAAAGCCCTACAGATGCTAGAGTGTGTCTTTGTGTGTGTGTGAGTGAGTACCTTTCACATATGATCTGACCCAGTCAGATGAGAAGTACTGACACTAGTATCATGCAACAGTCATAAGCACACCTAGTGCCCCAATGTTAGTTTCTAAATATCAAATTTTCTATCAAGAATAACTCTTTGTAGAAATAGCTGATCTCCTGGGAAAAGAGTATTGTAGAAGAAGTTGAAATGTCTTTTAGTGTCAGAATGCTCAAAAAATGTTGGGGACATATTAAAAAAAACACAATGCCAGCCTGATGATGCTCCTAATTACTAAATCTGCAATGATTTGAACATTAAAATAAATAATAATTATAAAAAAGTTTGTAAATCTTCCAATAGCCCATGGATACATAAGTTCATTTTTATATAAATATATGTAAATAAATAAATCTATAAGTAAGAAAAGAAACAAATGAACAAGAATTTGGTGAAGATAACAATATTTACTGTGTACCTTCCTACAAAGCATGTATCACAGTGGGAGAAAGGATGACTTCATGATTGAGACGCCTAAAAGCTACCACCTTAATCGAGGGGTCAAAATGAGTGCCATCAACAATGGGATAAATGAAAGTCATGGGTCTCCTGGGAGAATGCAGTGAGGAACTGTGTGTCATCACTTCTGGGATATTTCCAACAAAGACATATAACCTGAATCTAGTCAGGAGGATCTATCAGACAAATTCAAATTGAAAAATAATTAACCAAACAAACGGCATGTAATCCTCAAAAGTAACGGAACCTGAGAAGTCAAACAAGGAAAAAGAACTCCTGGATCCCAGCACTTGGGAAACTGAGGCAGAAGGATCACTGCAAGTTCAAGGTCATCCTGCACTTCAAAGTGAGTTCAAGGCCAGCCTGAACTACATAGTGAAACCCTGTCTCAAAAAAATGCAGGAAAAAAAAAAAAAGAACTCTCCTGGATTGAAAGAAACACTAAAAGACATGGTTACTGAATGCACTGCACAATTCTAGACTGATCCTTTCTCTATAAAAGATATTACTTTACCAAATCTCTGAAATGAATGAAGTCTGAGAATTAATTAAACAGTAGCAATATATCATTTTTCTTGATTCTGATTTTCCTTACTTAGTCACATAGACTCCTACTTCATGGGAAATACACTAAAGTATTAAGGATGTTAGGCCATCATGTCAGCAATTAACCCTCAAAGAGTTCTGATAAAATGAAAATTTTGTACTGTTTCTTCAGGGTTTTTTAACTTTAAGATTGTTGCAGATGCATTTTAAAGTAAAAAGTAATTAGCTTCTGGCCTGAGGGGTTTTTTTGGTTTGGTTTGGTTTGATTTTTGGTTTTTGGTTTTTAGTTTTTGGTTTTGTTTTTGGTTTTGGTTGTTTATTGTTGTAGTTTGTCCTCATGAAGAAGAATAAATGATCTGTTAACAAAAATAAGTAAATAAAAATGAAAAGAACTCTAAAAAGGGAAAGAACAAACATTGAAACTGCGTAGAGCCACTTTAAGAATTTCAAGACTTCAGGCAACCCTCACTGAAGTTGGGCAAAAAGATATTTCTATATGTATCATAGAACTACAATTGGCAATATTCAAAGAATTATAGAAAATTGGAAGGAGGCTAAAGGATTGCAAAAGGGCAAATTTCCCATTACCAATAGAAAAGGACCCTCTCCATAAAATGTGTGAGTCACAATTGCCTTTCCCAATCAGTCAGAGAAGGAAAAATTTTTTAGAAAAGGCAGAAACATCCATTAGGTTTACCATCGATCCATTAAAACAAGGATCCCAACTACTGTCACCTCCTTTTTTCTTGGGGAATGAGACACACACAACAGGAGGCCTCTCAAGATAATAATATATCTTTGTTTTTAGCAGAATATGTTTCATGAATATTTTAATACCATAGTTAAAAACATATCCAACATAATGAAGCTTACTGAGTTAGGATGTCATCATTGTCATGTCAAGTGTTTTTAATCCTCATAACTACCATTAGAAGTAAAAGAGCCACTTTTCAGATGAAGAAAATGGAACTTAAAAGAAGTTAAGTAGTGTAGCAAGAAGGATGTCATGCAACTGAAAGCATAGGGATTCAAACACAGAACTATTTCCAAATTTCTCTTCTTATCTGCTGTGATGAATAGTTAAGTACAATCATAACCATTGAATAATTATCTCTAAAGAGCTCATTTTAATTATTCCATATCAACTTGGGATGCAGTATTAATTATGACCCAATTGTACTTGGTGAACATTTGAAAACATTAGTTAAGTTTTTAAATTATTTGTTGTCTGTTCATACTTAGCAAAGTTAATGATATTAAGAATCTATGTCGGCAACAACCAAGACCTGCACAATGGTGGAGACAGCAAGACATACTGGAGAAAAAGAGGAATAAGATGTAGTCACTGCGTTTTGTGAGCTTATAAACAGGAATCATAAGACCACACACAAGTGCCAAAAGAAACAGGAAAAGGGTACCAGAAGTTCCGAAGAAGGACACCAGTTAAGAACATCAGGAAAGCATCTCTGGAAAAGATGACTTTACAGGAGAGCAAC
>RJWM01033166.1:0-20831 GCA_004363535.1 Dasyprocta punctata | reverse complement strand
TTTGGTAGCCCCATTAAAGAGAGGTTATTATGCCTCTACCCCATCTGGAGGAGGGACCGTCAGAATGGGTAGTGAAACACCCACCAGCTTACTTGGTTTCCAGTTGTTTTCTGGATTGTTCAGTCTCTATTTATACATTGAATATAATGAGAAAACCATCTTCAGGAAAAGACTATAATCTTTTCTGAAAGTCAGACAGGAAGGAATTATCCATCTCTGAACTTAGGAAGTGAGGACATGAAAATATAAAAATTTTGGTCCATTTTCTCTAGCATTTGGTACAAGAAACCTTTGGGATTTATCTTAGAAAAAATTTTAAAAATGTATTCCTTCACCTTTCCCTAGGCACCATAAGATGACGTATGCATTTTATATCCTGTTTGACAAAATATCAGAAAAAACAAAGGGTTTGATCAAGATAGTATGATTCTGTGATTCACAGGTATTATCAGAACACTGTCTGATCCCTTGTTGTAGATGTTGGAACTTGCAGTAGAGAAATATCATCTGACACCACTCAACTATCCAGAAAAAAAAAATTTGATTCTGGCAACAATAATGTGAAGGCTGTTTGTGAGACTTTTTTTTACATTTCGTATTAATCTGAAGACAAATGAAGAAGTTAGCTGTGCTGTAAAAGTACAAATTGGTGATGTTGGGGGAATATAAATACCTAGTTGGCTGAATGTGGGAAATGGAAAGTGGGATGAAACAAAAAATGGATGGTTTTACCAATCTCCCTAGTTAACATGATGAGTATTGTAGTCTAGACTGATGCCACAACAATCTACACGTTCAGGTATGCTATTGTGAGCATTACCTGAGGTTACAAAGGTAGCCAATTTAATATCTAAGGTTTGTAACAAACCATCAAACATATGAGAGAAGAGGGACGATAACAGGAGAAAATAGGCAGGAAAGGGATCTGTTTGACTTTGATGGTGGGAAGTCAATAAAATCTAAATAGAATAAAACACAAAGGTTAAAACTCATTCTAAGTGTGTGGTTTAAACACTGATAGAAGAAAGAGAGAGAGAGAGACAGGGAAATAAGCTTTTAAAAGAGCAATTCTGTGTAAACCCTACTGATTCTTTACATACATTATATAAATATTTTGAGTCAGAGGAACAGAAAAAGAATGAATAAGTGCTATAAATAATAATAGTAGTTTGGTTACTACCATATCCTGTGTCTTTTTCATGATTAATTTCTAGTTCTTAAATATCTAGTCTTCCTCCTGGTCCTCCAGCAAGTCACCGGTGAAGGTTACATTAGTCCTATGATCTTTTTACCACCATGCAGAACAGTATCACATGCAGGTGCTAAATAATTTTTCTTGTTATCATTCCTTTGGTGCATAAAACTTCCCGGTTTTCCAACTTCACAAGAAGAGTGATTCCCTAAGAGTAGATTTCAGTGTCATGCAATAGCCATAGAGTTGTAATTATTTATGGCACCCAAATTAATTAAAAAATCACCAGGAAAATAAAAGTATCGAAAATGTTCAATATATTTCATAAATGAACAAGAAAATAATCATTATCCCTGGATAGCTTGGGGTTACTGTAGTTTGGATACACATCCTTTTTTTTTCAAAGATTATAAGGGAACTCTGCCTTTGAGATGTAATACCATAGAGATATAGCTAATATAATTTTTTGGCACCCAAGTCTAATTCAAAAGGATTAAATGAGTGCATTCATAGGTTTTAAACCAATCAAATCACAAAGCTGATCCTGGCATTAATTTTGCAGCAAACTTAATTATATCGCCCCAAGCTCTGACTTCTTATCAATTAGCAGAGCTGCAAAAATCTGGAACTAATTCTGCGAGGCACTAATCAACATATCTCATCTAGGAAAACAGACTTTACCATTGTCTCTGGGCTGAAAACCAAAACCTTAACCACTGTTAGTTTCAGCACACTCAACTTTAAAACACAGTAATAATTTAATTAGTTAATTAATTTTTGACTGTACTGGAAATTGAACTCAGAGCCTTTGCCCTGAGTTACCAACCCCACCTGCTTTTACTTGTTATTTTGAGACAGCATCTCCCTAAATTACTAAGTTGCCTAGCCTGGACTCAAACTTGCAATCCTTCTGCCTCAGCCTGCCAGACACCTGGAATTACAGGCCTATGCCACCACCGTGGCTTAATTAGCTAGTTCTTAGAATTTCTGCTGGTTGACCAGATAAGACACCAGCAAGAACCAGAAGAGTGTAAGTGATTTAGCAGTGAGCAGAACAACTTCAAGAGATCGATGCAAAAACCCAAAGTGAAGAGACCACAAGAAGAAAGAAGGAGCTTTTTGAATGAGATAAAGAAATCTCAAAACCACAAGAGCAGTCAGGAGCCTTGCAAAGAAGGACAGCAGGAAACTGTCCCCTCATCCCCCACACACACACACACATACCAGGTGTCCATGGTGAGGACATTCAGAGATCCCAGGCGGAAATTTGCGTGAACTTCCAGTCCTGATCTCTGTGAGGTCACCACAGAGAGTCCTCATGGAGGACTGAGAGTCGATGACCAGGTTTGGGAGGACAAATCCACTGGCAAAGTGAGAAAGGAAAAGTGGAGTGACCCAAATCTGAGGCAGGCCTTTGACTCTAGAAAGACAGCATGCTTCCCTCGGAGGGCAGACATCTGAATCCAACTGGTGGCCTCTTGTTTTAGAAAATCGAAGAAAAACAATTTTAGAAGGGTACCAGTTAATCACAGTCACATTTCGTGTTAACAGGAAATGTCCACATCACATTTCAGGTGGATCCTAAAAATAAAAAAGCAGAGAGTTTACCTGTACAGATCACTTAGAGACTGAATTCTAAAAGCTTTGCATTTAACTCTGTATCACCTTGTGCAATAGAAAACTTTTGAAATATGTTCATTTTACAAGATTTTCTCTTCTCTTCTGTTTTCTCTTTTCTTCTGCTTCAAACCCAGCAAGTGTGGAATTCGAAAGCAAAAGTTAACTTTTTATATTTATTAACCAACATAGGAAAGTAGGCAAACTCGAAGAGTGATTTCACCGCTTTCTTTCTCTTCCACCAGCACTTCAAACTTCGCTGGGGATACAGCTCAGTGGCACAGAGCCTGCCTGGCAAGCACAAGATCCTGAGTTTGATTCCCCCGTTCTGAGAAAAAAATAAAAACAAAAACCTTCCAACTTCTCCCTGCCGACTCCCTCAGTGAGCTGTCAGTTTCCTCTGGAGAAACTTGGTCCTTTGCTTCTCACCTGCCCTCATCACCTGCATCTCAACCAATCTCCAGGGATGAGATGAAAACTCCCCTGCCTCACAGCAAGGGCCTTATCCAAATGGAGACGTTTCCCTAAAGGTCCTACTTGTCAGATGACCCGGGCATCAGCTGTGTACTCTTTTCAGATGATTTTACACTGACCTCTGGGTCTCTAGAGCCATTAGTTACTATGCGACTTTGCCATTCCAGAGACTAAGTTCTTCTCATTTATTCCGTTTTTGTTTTTCTTTGCTTTCACCAATACAGTCGGAGGAGGAGACAGCACCATTCACACATGCAAACTCCAGGACACTTAGACTGGGGCAGTTCTCACAGCAGGTCTCACGGCTCAGGACCTGTGACCACTCCTGGACAGAAGGACAGGGGGCAGAGGCCACAAAGTTCCACTGGGATGGACGGGGTCCCATACCTGCTGGTCTCTAAGCCTCAGACATGCAGTACAGGGTGTTTTACATCTCATGACCATTTTTCAGCCCATACTTGGTAAATCTTTCTTAACTGACAGTTACACTATTTTCTTTCATTATTATCTGATATGTGCTGTAGGGAAAATATGTGACTTACTAGACAAAATGAAAGAGCAAACATTTACAAATAACTATCGGTTATTTTGAATACAAATGAAACATTATTAAATAGAAATCTCTTAAGATATAGCTGGATTATGAGAGTTTTGTTTCTTTTACCTTATCTGTATTCTATAACTTTCCTTTAAGAAGCATGAATAATTTTACTGAGGACTTGATAAACAGTACTTCTTAAAAGGTGAATTTTTAAAGTGTAAAATCCATTCTTTTCTTGGTAGGACTGAACCAAATTAAAGCTTAACAATAGACCATTAAATTGGAAAAAGCAACTGATATTTTAAACTTATCTAGTAACACATTTGTATACAACTGCAAAGAAATTTGAATGAGTTTATTACATGGAACTTAGTACAAAAAATGGAATCAATTATGAGAACCTGCAGATATAGTTCTGCCACTTAAAATGCATATTATGCTCTGAATTCTTGGTTCCTTTATCCATCAGATGGAAATAAATCATCATAGAGTTATTGTGATAATTCAATGGCTTTAAAAGAGGTACTATGAGCAAAGTGCTGAGCTGAGTACTTGACATGTCATAGGCACTCAGTATATAGAAGCTATTATACAGTATGAAAAAGCCATTACAGAGGGTTCTTCATTTATGAACATCACACAGGAGCTATTATGACTAAGAGACCAAATGATCTTCATGCAGCTTTCATAGAGTGAGTTATTTTTGGAACCATACAATTTCAGGGCTGAAAAGGACCCTTGAGATGACATTCAGTTTTAGATATATGCACTGTAGATATAGACATGGATGCAGATACACAGAAAGAGAGACAGAGACAAGTATAGAGAGACACAGAGAGAGAGAGAGGCACAGAGAGAAACAGAGAAACAGACGGAGAAGGACAGCTGGGAGCTCTTACACCCTCACTCCAGAGAATTAGTGTGCCTGGGGTTTAGGCACTTGCATTTTGAGAAATATTTTTAACTTATTTATAGTTTATATGATTCAATGGGCTTAAAATGAGTTTTACAATGTTGCATCTTCTTCTTTATCAGAGGAATGAGCAGGTAAATACCTCTATGAAAAATCTGTGTAGTGGAAACTGAGAACAAACATTCAGGAGAAGGTGAGGCTCCTTGTCTTTTTAAAAGGAAATTCATTAGGCTTTGAATAAGTAAATGACAAAATACTCACACAAAACCAAGTATTCCCTCCTTCATTTGAAAACACACATTCGTGGGGCATGCAGACGTGAGTACTAGCTTGTGTAGTAGTCAGCAATCACACTCGTATAAACAGAGAGGACCCTGGATGAAACTTCGCTGAAGAAAATGTATTGCATATACTTGGAAACATTAATAACTCATAATCTACTGGAATATCACTTATACACTATTGTACCCCTAAAAATCAAGCACTAAATCATATGAATATAAATCATAATAGAAAAAAATTAGATTAAAAAGGAAAGATAAATTTGCTGGTAGATGAAGATGATATGGTAATCCTTAGCAAATAAAATGAGTATGAAAGGATATTTTTTTACACCAAACCAGAAATCTTGGAAGAATGTCTCTTTAAATATTTTTCATAATCGCAATTTTTTTTTTTGCCCCAGCTAGCACAAAAATCTGCTTCACCGCTTGAAAATGAAGACATACCTTGGGTGATGTCAATTTTAGCTTAGGTCTTACATAATCTCACCCAGTGTACCTTCTACTAGTTCATCAAAGACTATTTATAGAAAATATACATCCTGTTTGAATTTTATAATAAAGCAATCTAATTTACAAAGTCTCTTTCTCTTGTAAAGGCATTTGGGGAGCAATGTAATTAAATGAGTGCCATAAAATTAAAAGAAGCTGTTTTCTAATCTCATCTGAAAAGGTAACTGGAATCTTAACACTATAACCATATTATTTTTGCAGTTCTTTATTTTGTTTTGTGTCGCGCATCGTGTGGCCACCTTAATGGATCCACTTGCTGTTTCTTGTAAAGTGCCCTTTGGGCCATTAGAGGTGAAGTGTTTCTGTTGATGTGCATAAGGGGAAAACTGAAAATGCCGATGGCATCCCAACATTTTCACCCTGTCTGAAGAGTAGTCAGAACCCTAATACCTGTCATGAGGGGTCACCAAGAGAGATGACTCTTCATTTTTTCCAAATAGAGTGAAAGAAAACAATTAATACAGTTGCCCTTTCTTATCCTGGGGGAGCTGGTTCTAGGATCCTCCCCTCCTCATACCAAAATTCACAGAGCTCAAGTCTCTTACATAAAATATCATTATATTTGTGCAAAACATGCACACATATCTCCCTATAGTCTTGAGAAAATCTCTAAATGTCTTACAGCACTTAATGCAATGCATTACAATGCAATGTAGATAGATGACATACAATGTTACATTGGGAATAAAGATGTATTATTCAGCTTTTCTTTGCTGGGATAAATGCCTGACACTCACAATTTAACAAGGGAGATGTTTTTTTGGCTCATAGTTTTAGAGGGTTCAGTCCATGGTCATCTGACTCCAAGGCAGAAACATGATGATGGAAGGGTGTAAGAAAAGAAAGCTGGTTACTTCACATCAGCCCGGAAGCAGAGGGAGAAGGGAAAAGCTAGGGAGAAGAATACACCCTTTCAGATCACACCCCAGTGACCATTTCCAATCAGGCCTCCTCCCCTAAAGCACATTTGGCCACCAACTCATCCATGAATGAATTCACTAATGAATACAGAACCCCAGGTCCCAATCACCTTCCACACACAGGAGGGGACATTTTAGAACTAAAACTCAATAAAAGACAAGAACAAAATGCCATTGGCTATTGATTACAGATACGCCTAATCTTTTATGTTCTCTACCCATGGTTGTTTGAATGTATAGATGCCAAACACTCAGGCACAGAGGGTTCTGAGCATAAATAAAATTGGTGTATGTCAATCCTTAGATAATGTTAGTTAGATATTCCTTGCACATTCACCATTCACCCAGCAACATTCACACCTCTGCTTCTCTAAGCTACACCATCCCTGCAGGAATGTAATTCAAATCTTCTCTCTTTTCAGTGTTGTATTTGGAAAAAGTTTGCTTCTTTTCTATGAGATCATGGTGATAAAGTGTTTGTAGGGACCCACAGAAGATGATCCAGCTGCTCCCTTTTTCCATGCTTAGTCCCCCTCTCTTTATGCCACTCCCTCTCCTTCCTCTGCTGGGCCTCAGAGAAACAGGACAGCTACTTACAGTGACATTTCTTTCTGTTCTGTCTGGTGTCTTCACAACCTCCTCCCTTCTGGGCCAGCTACTTGCTCAGATAATCAGAAAGGGTTATTTGAAGACAAACTAGATAGCTGGGGATTCAACACAGAAAATAGAAAACCCTATAGAAATTCATATAGAAAACGATGTCTTAGAATTCAGGGCTTCAAAACAATGTGTTAGAAAATTAATGGCCTCCAGGAATGAATTACGAAGTGAAGACCAACAGTCACATAATGAGCTCATGCTCTGAGTCTGGTACTAAAACTAAGAAATTTAAGCACTCCCTTCAGAGCTGTGACCTAGGAGATGACCTGGCAGCCCAAAACCAAAGCCTGTGTCTCAGGTGTAGATATCATGGGTTCTGGACACTTGGGAAGTGGAGGTGCACCTATCATTGACTACTGCACAGACCCTTCGCTATGACACAACTGTCACTGTCTGAGAAATATTCAGAGCAGCAGGGAGAGAACCACCATTTCATTCCCATACCCCAAACACCATGAAAAGGTCCAGAACACCGTGGCAAGCAGAAATAAGTCCAGTCTTATTGCTTTAACCATTGCCCTCCCCTGCAGCATTGGGGAAGGGATTGGGAATAGAGCTGATACACAGTGACAATATATTGTTAGCTGAGTACCAGGAGAGCACTGTGGTGTGGTTTCCTATTGATCCCTTATACAGACCTTGCAAGTAGATAACAATACCCACCCATTCAAGGCAAGGCAACAGGCTCAAGGACAAGGAGCAAGGACAGAATATGCATCAGAGTCTACCTGCCCCACAAGTTTAGACAACTTTTATTTATTTTCTTTCATCCTCCTCATAGTCTTATAATAAGATTCCACATACGACTTTGAGCCTCAGAAAGGTTAAATATTTTTACCTATATAATACAAGTGCAGCAAGGTTTTAGTTCAAATCTTTGTTTTCTGATGGCAAACTTATCTCTTCATTAAGACACTATATCCAAATACTTAAAACTGCTGTTGCTTCTCCTTTGATTCAAAACCTATTGTGAGCAGTCAAAGTCCTATATTGTCCATTAAGCATAATTTCCAGAATTAATGATTAAGAGTAACAATGCTTCATACCTCTCTATTAAAAGCTAACTCCTGTCCTAGCTACAGAATAAATTCTCTTCATGTGGTATCATGCAGGCTTTTCACACAATATAAAAGACCTTGTTTCCAAAAGCTTCCTGTATGCATGAACGTGGCATTTCTATGTGATCCCAATCTGTACACAAACACATACACACTAGCATATGTGATTTTGTACATTTTATTTAATACACTGAGAATAATAAATTTTAAACATTGACTTTATCTGATCAATAACTTTCAAATTTTATGATAACTGCATAAAATTAGATTTATTAAGGCTGGGAAACTCCACAGCATTTTATACAGTCAGATAATCCTTTTATTTCCATCATATCTATCTAACAGGAATAAGGATTCTCCCAGCAACTATGATGGAAAGAAAAGAATCAGTAAATATGGTATGGTTGTGTCCAAAAGCATAAAACTGATTTGTGCAGTGTTTGATTCATATAACGTAACTGGGGCCACTCTGAAAAGTGTCAGAATCTTCCTACTTTTTGGCTTAGTCTACAAGGATCAATGCTAGTTTATTTTGTTTGTTTTGTTTGTTTGTTTTTTCATGTATATAAATGTAGGGTGATGGAGAAACTTCTGTAGAAACTTCAAATCACATAAGTCAAAAACTAACTTTGACAGCTGACATACAATGTTAACTTGAAGGCTAGGAGTTATAAACATGATATTCCAACAAGATAGTATCTTTATGAAAAAAGGAAGGAGACTGATCCATATAGGATACAATCTAGTTTGCCAATAGGAAAAGATACAGTAGAGAAGGTATTAACTATGGCTTCTCCAAGCAAACTGCCAATTACCTCTTAGGAAGGAAACTTCTTATTTTTTTAATTTCATTATAGAGCATGGATATTGACAAAGTTGACTGCTAGGAACAGTCTGCCTAGGTGTTGGAATGCCTCATCAGAAAGAAGGTTGGTTGTATGACACTGGAGGACTGTCAAAATCTGATGCTAAAAAAATGGCTTCAAATGACAGGAAATGCTAAGCAACATTATTAATTCCAAGAACTTTTTTATTAACAGAGAAAAAGAGGTTCTTTTCTTTCTTGCTGAGGCTTAAATTCATTTTATTCTCTCCTAACCCATTCACACCTAACCCCTCATACCCTCAAAAATGTCCTTAGCTTTAATTCCATCTTCTTTCCATGGATGCATTTTTTCTTTCAATAATTAAAGTGTTCTGTATTTGTGTTAGTCAGCTTTCCTGCTTCTGGGTCACAAGATCTGATACCCACAATTTAAAGGACAGATTTATTTGGCTCATGGTTTCAGGGGATTCAGTCCATGGTCGGCTGCTCCAAGGAGGGAACATCACTGTGGAAGGGTGTGATGGAGCAAAGCTGCTCAGTTCATGGTGGCCAAGGAGCAAAGCAGGGAAGCAGTGTGAGGGAGGACAGGGTCAGGAACCAGATACAGACCCCAGAGTCAGAACTCCATGACCCACCCAGACGTACCCAGATGTGTGCTCCATCAGTTTCCTGAGTGGATCCTAAAGTAAATCAATTTAACCAAGTTTAGCCATCGCAGTATTTGAATTCTCAACTGTGTGTGTGTAGAAAGACGGAGATTTTTAGGAACTGGCTTATATTATTATGGAGACTAAAAACTCACCCTCAGCACGGGTCCATCAGTCTAGAACACTTTAGCTAGTGAAGTCCCTCCTTCAGGCTAGTTTGTTTTTTTGTTTTTGTTTTTTCTTCCAGACCTCAACTGACTTGCTCAGATCCACAAATTAAGGAAGACAAGCTGCTTTCCACCAAACTCAAGGATTTATTGTTAATTTTATCCAGAAACACCTTCACAAACAACCATAACAATGCTTGACCACATATCCGGTCACTGTATTTATGTTAAGATGAGATATGAAATCAACCATCACACACACTAAAACTAATAATTGTTTTGAGAGTGAAATCACCTAGATAGACATTTGTACCAGAAAAAAATAAAAAAAAAATAAAAAAATAAAAACTATGACCTTACAGTAAAAAACAAGGACATGAAAAAGGATGAGCAGATTCTTTAGATTATTGGACCCAAGTAGAAATAAAATAAAGGTTAGTTACCTGGGGCATTACAGGAAAAAGCATGAAAATAAACTATTTCTTGAAGTGTGTTGGATAAGAATGCTTCATTTAATAAGAAAAGATTGCACTCTATTTCTCCAGTTTTCAAACTCTCTTGGACGTTTTTGGAGTGTCTGAAACTAAAGATATTTTTAGAGAATCATTCTTACAGAGCCAGTGTAAGAGAAATACAGTTACATAAATATAGAATCCAAGTAGTGCAGAATTATTGAATGTTAACATTAGAATGAGCCTTAGAGAATACATAATTCCAGCTTTTCTTTTTATATATAAAGAAGGAATATCCCAGAGAGGTTAAGTGATGAATTTGAGGTTGTGAAAACAACTAAAAATTGATTCTACATAGTCATAGTACATAGCTTCTTTATTAAACTATGAATTTCTAAAAAGGTCTCTAATCAAAGCTAATGTTTGAAAAAGCATGATGTAAACATTATTCTCATGAATTTGGTAATGTAAACATATCACATTAACTTTCCTGTCCTAATATCTGATAAAATGATCAATAACCACCAAACCAATAATATCCAGCTTAATATTGCAAGTCAAAGTTTGAGAGAGGACTCAGAAGTCTTTAGAAAATTGTGACAAAGAAAACATTTCAAGCATTACTTGTTTTGTCTTCTAAGTACACCTATCCCCACTGTTAGTAAGTTATTTTACAGGAAACCGTGAAAGTACAAAACTTTGCACGTTTGCACAATTTCCCCCAAATAAAGATAAAGATAAAGTTGAAATAAACTTTAAAAGAAGAAGGGGTTGAGAGGAAGAGAAAGACAAGAAAGAGCAGGAGAAAGATGAGAAAATGAGGAGATGGAGAAAGATTAGTAGAAGAAAAAGAGAAAGAGAATACAAGGAACAGGAAAAAGACAGAGAAGGAGGGAACTTGCATGTACTGAAATATAGAATGCCCCTCCTGGTCCTCATCATGATCCAGGAAGTTTATACCTGCAGTCCCAAAAGAAAGATGTTAGGATTCTAGCAAGTTAACTCCAATCTACCACTTCCTGTGCAATCCAAGCCAAGAATAAAGACCCTAAGACATATTTATAGTTATGGGGTTTCAAGGAATCCTAAGTCCAGCCAGGATGAGGGTTCACCAGAACAAAGGCCATGACCCAGGACTCAACCCAGATTTTATTAATTCTCCATGAGAGGAGTGGCTCAGGGGTGAGCAACAGTGAGAGTGGTGGGAAGTACATGAGTGCTGTGAGCAGGGCAAGGTAGGAGGCCTGAGATCACCTCTGCAATATGCAGAGGAAAAGATATGCAGAGAGTAACCTGCAAAACACAAGTGAGGTAGTATCTAATATTTTGGAGTCAGTGCTTCAGCACTGATGTACAGTATTTTCTACCCTGGGAAGTCATAACTTCTGGTCTCAAGGCTCAACAAAGTGAAGCACAGCTCTTCATTCCACCTGGCTCAACCATGTTTTGGGGGAGTCACTGGGCAAGGAAACAGCGACTGTCACCTAACTTCAAAAATTACACACCAGCTCCTCAGCCAGCCCAATGTACTTTGCTTAAAGCCAATTGAAGGAATAAAAAAATGGCCTAGCCAGCTCTGTATATATCAATACATAGAGAGAGGGCCAGGTTTAGCCAAAATGGAGGCAATTGCTCTTCTTTCAAGGAGAATCCTCCAAGTGGTTCTCCACATTGAAATTTTTGCTTCCAGGATTTTACCAAGGACTGGAAACACTTGCTCATTGCATGCCAGAGTATGCAGCTGAAAAGGGAAATGACCCATATTCTGAAGGCGTACTCCCCTGGGCATAGCATGCAACTACAACCTTTTTTTTTTTTCATACCAGGGATCGAACTCACAACCTCGTGCCTGCCAGGCCAGTGCTTAGGCCACTGAGCTAAATCCCCGGCCCTACAACTACAACTTTTTAAAAACTTTATTTTTCTTAGTACGTATTTGCAGTCCATAATGACTACATTTATCATGGGGAGTTGGCACATGTAGACAATGCATTTTAATTCTTTTTTTGTGTCCCCTACCCACCCTGCCGCCTCTATCTCTTGTTCCACTTCTCAGTTGTAAAACTTCTTCCTACTTTCTATTATCTATAGTTTATTCTGCTCTTTATTTTTGTTTTGAATTTCTCAGAAAAGAGAAACCTTGTGATATTTAAGCTTGTATGCCTTATTTATTTCATTTATTATGGTCTCAAGCTGCACCCATTTACCTAAAAATTCATTTTAATTATAAACTAATAAATTAAATTGTAAGGTTTATCATGTGTAATATAATTAGCCTTCAAGTATCTGTATTTAAGTATATTTGTTTAAATGCAAGGCTTTCAAGACCCCTAGTGACACAGTAGGGTCCTAGCTGGGGCACCCAAAACAGACAGGTGGGTCTGGTGGCCCTGGAAGAGTCTGAAGCTATAGTGACAATACAAGCAGGTATAGGTACTCTGTAGACAATGTGAACTTCAAAAATGATAAAAAGACATAAGGAAGGTCACTACATATTTCTTAGGGGAAAAATTCAAGAGGGAGAAATAACAATCATAAATATATATGCACCACACACAGGACTATGTAAGACAAATACCAATAGACATGAAAATCAAGTAAGCAATAACACAATTGTAATAGGAGAAGTTAACATCCCATTGGCACAAAGAGATAGATCAACTAAACAAAAAGCCAGCAAAAAAAATAAAAGAATTGAATCAAACATGTGAACAAATGGACTTACTAGATGTTTGCAGCATGTTCCACTCAATAGCATAACCTGGACATGAGACATTCGCTAAAATAGATCATATATTAGACCACAGAACATGCTGTTGTAAGTGCAAGGGGACTGAAATTATCCCATGCATATTATCTGACCATAGTGCACTGAAATTGTAAATTAATGGCAAAAGAAACTGCAAAAACTACATTAAAATGTGGAAATTAAATACCACCCTCCTAAACAAACAATGGGTTACAGATGAAATCAAAGAAGAAATTAAACAATATCTACAATTAAATGAAAATACAGACACAACATACCAGAACCTATGGGATGCAAAGAAAACAGTCCTAAGAGGGAAATATCTAGCAATGAATTCTCTCATCAGGAAAACAGAACAAGCACAAATAAAAAACCTAATGCTGCACTTCAAGCTTCTAGAAAAAGAAAACCAAGTCAATACCAAAGCTTATAGAAGGGAAGAAAATATAAAGTTCTGAGCAGAAATTAATGTAATTGAGACTAAGAAAACAAGAAAAAGAATTAATGAATAAAAGAGAGGGTACTTTGAAAGAATAAACAAAATTGATCAACTCATAACCAACCTTATAAAGAAAAGGAAAGAAAAACTCAAATTCATGAAATGAGTAATGAAAAGGGTGAAATTACTACAGATCTTATGGAAATTCAGAAGATCATCAATACCTACTTTAAAAATCTTTACTCACATAGCCTGGAAAACACAGAGGAAATGGACAGATTCTGAGAAATGTATGAATTATCAAAGCTGAATCAAGAAGATATAAAAATTTTGAATAACTCAACATCAGTCAATGAAATTGAAAACATAATTAAATCTTATCAACAAAGAAAAGCCCAGGTCCTGATGTATTCATGGCTGAATTATACAAGAAATTTAGACAAGATTTAACGCCAATACTCCTCAAACTCTTTAATGAAATTGAAAGGGAAGCAATTCTCCCAAACTCATTCCTGGAGGCAAGTATTACTCTGATATCAAAACCAGAGAAAGACTCAACCAAAAAAGGGAAACATACACCAATCTCCCTAATGAACATAGATGCAAAAATTCTCAATAAAATACTAGCAAATAGACTGCAATAAATCATCAAGAAGATTCTGCACCATAACCAAGTGGGACTCATCCTAGGAATGCAGGGATGGTTCAACATACACAAATCAATGAATGTAATACACCACATTAACAGAGACAAAGACAAAAATCACATGATTGTCTCAATAGATGCAGAAAAGGCTTTTGATAAAGTCTGCTTTATGAAAAAAAGTCTCTACCTCAAACTGATAAAAGCCATCTATGACAAACCAACAGCCAACATCATATTAAATGAGCAAAAACTATAAGCTTTCAATGTAAAATCAGGAACAAGACAAGGATATCCATTGTCACCACTCCTATTCAATATAGTTCTGAAAATGTTAGCCAGAACAATTAGACAAGAGAAAAATAAAAGGAATAAGGATAGGAATGGAGGAAGAAGTTAAATTATCATTATTTGCAGATGACATGATGCTCTATATAGAAGACCCCAAAAACTCCATCAAAAGGCTACTAGAGTTAAGCAAATTCAGCAGCATAGCTAGATACAAACTCAACACTCAAAAATCAATAGCATTCATGTACACAAACAAAAAACTCACTGAGAGAGAAATTATGGAGATAACACCTTTCGCATGGCACCCAAAAAATGAAATATTTAAGGATCAATCTAACAAAGAATGTAAAAGATCTATACATTGAACACTGTAGTACTCTAAAAAAGGAAACTGAAGAAGATACCAGAAAATGGAAAGGTATCACTTGCTCTTAGATAGGAAGAACCAACGTTGTGAAAATGGCCATACTCCCAAAACTGTTTTTTCAATTTAATTGAATTCCAATCAAAATACCATTAGTGTGCCTCACAGATGTAGAGAAAGCATTCCTAAATTTCATTTGGAAACAGAAAATACCTAGTATAGCAAAGACAATCCCGGGCAACAAAGGCAAGCCAGGAGGCATCACAATTTCTGACTTGAAATTATGCTGCAAAGCTACTGTGTTAAAATCAGCATGGTACTGGCAAGAAAATAGATATGAGGATCAGTGCAACACATTAGAAGATGCAGACACAACTACAAAGACTCTTAACCATCTTATATTTGACAAAGGGGCAAAACATGTTCACTGGAAGAAATCCTTTTTAATAAACAGTGCTGGAAAATTTGGCTTTCCACATGTCAAAGACTAAAACTGGACCCAGGTCTATCATCATGCACTAAACTAAAGTCAAAATGGATCAAAGATCTAAATACTAAAACAAAAACACTAAATCTACTAGAAGACAGAATAGATAGAAATCTTGAATGCATAGAAGTAGCAAAGAGTTCGTGAACAAAATGCAAACTGCACGGGAACTACCTCAAAGAATCAACAACTGGGATCTCATATTATTAAAAACTTTTTACACATCAAAAGAAATCACCAACAAAGTGAAAACAAAACACACAGAATGGGAAAAAGTTTTAGTTAACTGTCCCTCAGACAAAGGACTTATATCTAGAATATATAAGGTACTGAAAAACATCAGACCCTCCCAAATTGAAAGACCCAATCCAAAAATAGGCATCTGAGATGAACAGGCACTTCTCAGATAAAGAAATACAAATTGCAAATAAATACATGAAGACACATTCACCATCATTATTCATTCAAGAAATGCAAATCAAAACAACATTGAGATTCCATCTTACTCCAGAAAGAATGGCTGCCATCAAGAAATCAACCAATAATAAAAGTTGGTGGGACTGTTTCGAGGAAGGATCCATTTTCCACTGTTGGTGGGAGTATAGACTGGTACAAACACTGTTGAAATCAGTGAGGAGACTCCTCAAAAAGCTACAATTGGAGGTCCCATTCAATCCATCTAGTCCCCTTCTGGGTCTTTTCCCAGAAGAAATGAAAACATCATGCCACAGCAATATATGTGCACCAATGTTTGTAGCAGCACAATTTATAATAGCTAAATCTTGGAAACAACCCAAATGTCCATCAACCATGGAATAGATAAAAAGATGTAGTATTTTTATGCAATGGAGCGTTACTCAGCTATAAAGAAGGATAAACTTGAGGCTTTTATAGGTAAATGGATGCAACTTGAGCTCGTACTCATAAGTGAAATAGATCAAAGTTGCATGTGTAAAAATTATATTGCTTCCCTAGTGTAAAAAAAACTGAAAGAGTACTAAAACTCAAAGTATACAATAGATATTGTGAAAATGAAAGGGAACAAAAGTGCTTGAGAGGAAAGAACAATGAGGATATGGAAAAGGAGAAAAGAAAGAAGGGAAAAGATTATATGTATATAAGTATATATATATATATATATATACACACACACATATATATACATACATATATATGTATACAAATATATGTATGTGTGTATATATATATATATACACACATACACACACGTATGTGTGTGTGTGCGTGAGTCATTGTTTGATCATTTGTTTCATGCCTGAATCTTGTGGTCTGAACAACTACTTTTAAATAACAATATGCAACATATTAACTAGTGTTGATTTCCTACTTTTCTTTTTAAATTCTGTATTGTTTTTATCCTGTTTTGTTTGTTTGCTTTGTCTTTAAAGTAAAAAAATCTCAGGGGAAGAAGCAAAGGGCTGGTAGCTAAGAGCTGCTGCTCAGAACTTCGGCCCAGTTCCTTGGTCCTTGAACGCCTATCAAAGAGGAAGAAATGAAGAGAAGACAGGAAACCGCTATGTTAGAGGGTAAAAATAACCTGAAGGAGAAAGTCCTCTAAAGTTACTGAGGTCATCAAATTCACTGAATCAGTTTAGGGAGGACATGCTGTGAGGCAAAGAAAAAAAAGGTAAAATTACAAAAAGCAAGGAAACAAAAATAACCATTAAGTAACAAATACAACAAAATAAAGACCATGGTAAAATCAGAAAAGAACTAATAAATATTTTAGAAAAAGTGAAACATGGGTGAAATTGAATAACTGGCATGGAGTCTAAGCTAAAAATAATCAAATAGAATGCTAGAAAAGAACCCTGAGATTAGAGCAATTCAAGGAAAGATAGTAGTTCTGCAGGACAAACAGGACTTTGAGTCATTTAAGACTTGGAGGTGAAGAACTCAACAAGTAGAAGAGAAAAGAAAAATATTCAAAGACATAATAAAGTAATCTTTCCTTTCAATATAGTATAGGAGATTTAAAAATTGTCTTTCCTCTCATCAAGTAGAAGAGAAAAAAATAATCTAAAGAGAGAATAAAATTATCTTTCCTCTCAACAAAGAAGTAAAAATCAAAATGCTTTCCAGGAAAGAACATTGACTTATCCTTGTGAGTTATTGAACTGCAAGAATAAAGGAAGGATTATTTAAGAATTCAGGAAGCAAAGCAAATCACTTTCAACATGAAAAATTGAGTCTTATTCTTGACAGACTGAACAAAATGATAAAATTTAGAAAGACTAATTAGAAAGAAAGAGGTATCTCAAAAGTAATATCCTGTCATGTTGTCCTTCAATATACAGAAAGTAGGAAAATATCTCAAATAAAAAAGAATTTGAAGATTTGAATTCCATTAGCCTAAGGCAGAAGAAATTATATGACCACAGAAACCCACTTATCATGATAGATGTAGAACCCAACAAACAATATTAGAAGATAGTCAAAATCTAGCCACATAATCTTGCAAAGACAGAGATTTTTCACATAAAATCTCCATGCATATTAACTTTGTGAACGCTTTTTCAAAAACCTTGCCAATAAAATATTATTATCAGTGAGGTGAATTACAAGTGGAAATAAACAAAAAAAGCCCTGAATACAATTAAATCTATTCTTTAAAATGTAAAATAGCAGCTATGGAAATCATGGGTCCAGGTAATTTAAATACTACAAAACCTGACGATAACACGTGGAAAACACTAAGGGTACCATGTGGAAAGTTGTTTGTTAATGTAATTGTGAATTTTGCCAGTAATTTCCTCTTCCTAGCTGTTCTATTATGGTTTTGTTCAACTGGAATCTAATTCAAATGACTTTTTAAAAATTTCAGAGTATAGGGAATAATCTCATATTTAAAAAATTACTCCATGTTACATATTTTCCTATCTTTATTTTTCTCTGTGTAGAGAAACAGTTGATGAGATAACAATCTTATGGTCAGTCAGGTCTGGGGGCTTCAGCCTCCATTTTTCATTTTAGTTATGCCTCATATTATTTAACTTTTAAAATAATTATACATAAGCTTTAGAAAAATAACAGATTGTTGTTTCATGACACTGTTTACATATGAAGGGAACCTCTAATTAGTTCTCAGAAGTCTACAGCTTCGAAGTCTCAGAAGTCAACTTTTGTGACTTAAAATTATAGAATGATGAAATACAAACAATGGGGGGACAAAAAGCATCTATTGTAGCAAATGTATCCTGGTTCATGAGCAAGAAATTCCAGAGATGTGGAAACCCACGATGTCCTCCTTCCAGGGCATCTTTTGAGAATCATTTTTATTCCTCTTTCCAGATTCTGCAAGCTGACATTCATCTTTGAAAACCGGTCTTCTCTGATTGGTACCCAGGAATCTGTTTCCAGTGTTGGAAGCCAAAAACCTTGATGTAGTTACTGACACTGAGCTAAAGCCTGGTTCAGACTTGTTCCTGGCATTTTCAAATATTTGTTGAATGTTAAAAAAACAGGTTGGCTCTAAGATCAGGAGTCCCAAACAAGCAAAGGAGTCCCAGAGTTCAGCTCACTGTTAAACACCTGTCCACGATCTCATTCATCTCAATATGGTGTTATAAAGTATTATAAGGCTGACAGCACCATTCAACCAGGGAAGCTCATTTTCCTTATTTTGCAAATAGGAGCTTCACATAATTTTTACTGAAATACGTTTCATAAAGAAAATAACCAACCAGAGGGCCAGGGAAGAGTAAAAAGAAGTCAATTCATCCTTCCGGTGAGTTGGCAGAAGCCATGCTGGGCCTGGGAGGAGTAACAAGCCAGTTCACCCTTCACATGAGTCAGTGGAAGTGATACTGGGCCGGGGAGCAGAAACAAGAAGCCAGTTCACCCTTCCCATGAACCAACCAGCATGTGGGCTGGGAAACAAGAGCATCCCCCCACTCCCTGTAGGCAACCAACTGATTTGGAGGACAGGCTGTGTTGAGGTACCAAAACAATTTAATACTTGTATGGTTTGATTAACTTTGCAGGCATAAGGCCAGTAGTCTGAGCATCCATTGAGAGGATAACAATATGCAGTATGGCAAATACGGGGTACTTCCGTCTGTCTTGTTTTTGAAATCCAATATTGTTCTCACTGTCTCATTTTCTTCCATTTTATTGTTTTGTTTTATTCAATGTTCTGTTTTGATTGGTTTTATTCTGTTCTGTTTTGCTTGGTTTTATTATGAGTGGACAGTATGGGCAGCAACTTTGAAGATAACACGAGGCATTATGGTAACCATTGTTGATTTCCTATTATCCTGTTTTGAAATCCTGTATCACTGTTGTGGCTTGTTTAAATAACCTCCCAAAGCTTCATGCAGTCATGGAAGTGGCTGAATCTAGTGTTTGTGATTGGTTTGTTGTCTAGCACTGGGATTGGCAGTATGAGTGCTGCACTTGCCCAGGGGCGGGGATCTGGCATACAATATAAGTGAGGGAAGAAGGTCTGATTTTCCCTTCTGCCCTTTTGCCCTTGTCACATGCAGCTTCCATGAACAGCTGCCCCTCAGCCACGCCACCCTGCCTCGAAGCCAGCTGAGTATGGACTGAAACCTCCAAAACTGCAAGATAAGTAAACCATTTGTTATTTCATTCTGGGGGTTGGGTATTTTGTCTCAATAATGAGAGAACAGTAACCAAGACAATCACTTTCACTGTTTTGTTTTGATTGAATTTACTCTGTTTTATTTTGTCTGATTGTATTACGTCTGATGGTATGGGCAGCTATTTTGAAGAAAACAAGAGACATTATGGGAGCCATTGTAGATTTACTATTATCTTGGGGATTTTTGTTTGTATGTTTGTTTGTTTGTTAAAAAGCAAAACAGAAAAAAGGATAGAAATGATATTTTGTTTTGAAGTCTGGTATCTCTTTCACTGTTCTGTTCTGATTAGCTTTGTTCTGTTTTGTTTGGTTTGGTTTGGTTTTATTCTTTTTAAAATAAAATAAAGAAAGAAAAAAGAAAAAAGAACCAGCCAGGCCTGGGGACAAATGCCTGTAATCCCAGCACTCAGGAGGCTGAGGCAGGATTGCTGTGAGTTTGGGGCCAGCCTGAGTTGCAGAGTTCAAGATCTCTCTAAACTGCACAATGAAACCCTGTCTAAAAAAGACAAAAAGAAATGAAATGGAAAAAAGAAAAGAACCATAAAATATAAAAACAAAATTAGAATAATTCAGATAAGCAAAAAAATTAGATCTTTTATGTTTAGCAGATCTTTCCTGAGGAAGATATGAAAGTAAATTCATCAGGTGGTTAGACATAGTTCTGGCATAAAACACAAGAGTGACTGAAGAAAGAGAAAGATGAAATATATGGTTAATTCTAACCAGATACTGTTAAATAAAATGAGTGTTTCTGTTGAGTTATACATTACCAAAATATCCCACCAATATTGAAAATAAAAAAATAAGGTGATTTAAATTCTTCTAGGACCCTTGCGTTGTTGGGTGATGTCCAGACAATTTATATTTGAATATAAGTGGAAACACATTTGCAATCTCTAGGACAACTCCTAGGGAAATAACTTAAGAAAGTATAACCAATAACAAAATAATAAAAATAATGCACATGAGAAAG
>RJWM01033165.1:0-20838 GCA_004363535.1 Dasyprocta punctata | reverse complement strand
CCAGTCAGTAGACTGATTTGTTTATTTTATTTTATTATTATTTTGAAAAATTTATTGAAAAATAGAAATTCAAAGTCTTTACTTCTAGGACTACAAATGGATCACCTATGGATACACTCAAAATGTCTACCTCCTCCACTAAGTGCTATAACTTTCCCCCACTGCTGAGCCTTGTCCCAATGGTACTATCCAGAAGCTACGGGGAAGTGGATGGAGTGCATGTGTAGGACGTTTGCTCAAAAGGAAGTCACAAGTCTTGTGCCCGTTGTCACAGTGACTCTAGATTCCTATTGGGTGTGTTGTGAATAGAGAAGCCCTTCTTCAGGCCATTTGCTCCAAGCACACACCAGTGGACTGATTCAGTAATCACACACCTTTAATCCCAGCATCACACACTTGAGATCCAGCCACCTCTGAAAAACCCCCACCTGTTTCCTCATGAGTCTTTAGGGGAACACCTAAACAAAAACATAACACTCAGGATTCTTGATCTTTTTTAATCAATCCAGGGAGAGCATGAGGATGATCTGCATTACAGGTGAATTGCCTGTAAAGAAGGAGTATGGAAAATTGGTTCTTGCATGATGTGATCAAGTGAAAAAGGCCAGAGTAATTATCATGCCCTTTTTCAACAATAACTAGGTATGTCTGTACCTAGGACATGGCCACAGATTAGAACATTAGCCATGGTATCCCTGGTCATCAGGAAGGACCAGAGAGATGAAGAACAACACTGATTTCCTCTTTGTTTAGTTTATGCCATATAATTCTTACTCAACATTGTTGAAGTTAGAACTATAGTTAGTCATTATAAAGATTAGTTGTATGGCTAAAATGAGAACACTTTACAAGATTAAATGAAACATTTATTTTTAAAAAACTCAATTTTTATATTCATCACCTGTAATATTTCTGTTTATCTCCCTGTCATGAAATGTCCAGGAAAAATGCTTTATTGAAATATTTTTTTAAAAAATATCTTATAGTATCACTAGGAAAAGAATTAGAGAATGAAAACTAGATTGACCATCTACAAGCATTTTGAGAAATGCTAATTTAGGAATAAGAATGCCTATTTTAACTGAAAGATTTAAAGAATCTGAGATAAAGCTCACCACTGCCTTCAAAATTTGAACATCCTTACTTTTGAGACTCACTCTATCAAAAGCTGTCCGAGAAGCCAGTACTTTCAGGCTTCGGCATGACTGCTCCTGAGAGTCCTGGAACACTGTCTTTCTGTAGACTGGCATCATTGTGGATTAGCCTTTCAGTTTCTTGCCAGCTCTTTTTCCCTTCCACATAAACAACCTGTCTATCTCTACTTTATTTCTATCAAGCTGGAGAAAATGAGCTGAGAGAGAGGAAGAGAAAAAACTGGCAGGGGATAGATTCCTGACCAGCATTTGTTATATACTTTCTACCTGATAAGGAAGCATGTCAAAGGATGACCAGAGTTTGTAATCTCTCAAGACACAAATCCCATCTTGATTTGGATGAAGTTAAAAGAAATTTAACCTTCAGAAATTTATGCTTGGATCTTGCTTTTGAAGGTCAGCCAATCCGATGTGATTAGCTTTCTAACCAAGATCTAAGATTTTCCCTGTTTACTAAGATTATTTCTTGGTAAATAATTGTAGACAGATTAAAAATATAAAAACACAATTTTAAGGGTATCCTTAACATTTGGGATATTCAAATACAGACTTTCTCATCTTTAGCATTACTGATGTTTTGTGTCACATTATTTTCTGCTGTGAGAGGCTACCAGGCAGCCTCCCATAACTTTAACAATAAAACACTTCCAAACATGGTCACATCTCCCCTGGGAGGCAAATGTCCCTGTTTAGAATCACTCCTATAATAGGAAAGCAGGCTAATGTTATCTTTTTAAAAATACATCCTCCTATTGTGTTTGAACAAATTTAGAACACTTGTTTTGCGAACTTATCCCCCTCAGTCTTGCAGTACTTCACACTGATTGACTTCAGGAAGCTCTTGCTTTGATAAGTGTGCAAGAATGAAGGATATGATAAAAATTAGAATCTCTGTCTTCCAATTAACTGTAATTCACTATGAACTGACTCTGTCATACTTAGTGCAATCATAATTGATATTTATCATTAACTCAAAAACCCTATGAATTTCTTAAGTGCCTTTTGAATAGCCAAAATAAAATTAAGTACCCTTAATTGTGGTTCAAAGTTTAAAGGTATTTTTATTCTATTCAAATTCTGTAAAAATTGATCTTATGAACATATAATCAGTCTCCCATTCTTTGATCAGGAATGAATTTAGAGGTAATATTTTTAGCCTGACCAAATTACTTGACGATGTTAAGATATGTGCTGAATTTACTGTACAATTTGCATTTATTTTCAATTTTATTTTCACATAGAATGTTTTCCAAGCTCCAGGTGCTCCTCTGTTGTTTTGTTTAGGAATTATAGTTTAAGAAAAATTTGGACATTTGACTTTGAAACTTGTATAAGGCAGAATTTCTACTGATAGCACACATCTAAACTCTGTTCTTCAAAATGGGACTCGGGGCTTCTCACAGCAGGCTAAAGTGTGTAGGTTGTTCTAGTTTTACGATGGAGCTCTCAAGTATTCCTAAGAAACCACATCAATTTGGCTGGTACTTGTCAAATAACGAGTTATCATCATCTTAAATGCTTGCTACATCCATAATTACACTATTTACTCAATGAGCAAGGAATGTATGTACTGGGAAGAGCAGAGTAAACCTACCTTAGTGATTAAAAAATAAGGTATCAATATTGTTCATGAGACATGAAAAGTAAATATTGAGGTAAATAAATTATAGACAGACACTTATATTTCCTTGTAAATAAATAAATTCAGATAGGCTGCTATTAGCAAGCCAAGTGTTATCTCTGATTGTTAGATCTTACCTGTTGCAACCTGTACAACTAATTTATTCTTTCAGTGCTTCTAGAATATATATCTGATGAGGTAGGAAAAGATGGCAAAGGGAGGACTGGGAATGGTATTTTAGATAGAATTATAAGAGGGAGAACTGGCATGTGACTTTTTTGAAGTGTCCTGAATAAAGTAAATGAACAATCCCAGAGACACCGCACAGATCAGATCTTTCTGCTCCTCAGGCAGGGATAACAGGAAGTGCGAGTGCCCTGAGAGCAGACTGAGCTGGGCTGGTTCTGTGGGACCCCTAGGCCAACATGGATGTGGCAAGTAAATAAATGAGGGAATCACTCACTTGAAGGTGGGCACATGATTGGACTAGTGCTTTTTAGGTGTATTGGAATTATCATTGTGTTGTCATCAATTTGCACGCATATAACTTTATTTCTTTGTTTCATTGTGCTATTAAATGCCATGCATATTACTTTTTCATGAGTATTGACCTTACTTTCAATAATAGTCTTAAAGATTTTTTAGAAAATCATCTGAGCAATATCAAGAATAAAATAAATGTCTACTATATGCTAAAATCTTTACAATGTGAACACAAGAGCGGTCTGAGCTACGTAGTGCAACACTGCCTCAAAAAAGTAGGACTGGGAGTCTGGTTCAGTGGCTTAAGCACCTGTCTGGCAGGTGTGAGGTTTTGAGTTCAATCCCTGGTGCCGCAAAAAAAAAGAATAAAATCTGTTTACTTTTACTCTTTGTTTTACATGTGGATATGAGTTACAGTCCAGTGTCATTTTCATTGCTCCTAAACAATTAGTTGTGATAAATTTTGTAAAGCAGTTCTGCTAGTGACAAATTTTCCTCAGTCTTTGTCTACATATGTATTATTTTTTCTTCACTTCCAAAAGATATGCAGCTAGATTCTTGACTGACAGGTCATGGGGTTTTGTTGTTGCTGTTGTTTATTTTGGTTTAGTCTTTCTCAGCTTTTCACATATGTAATCTTAGCCACTGCTGTGTAGCCTCAACATTTAAAATTAGGAGTTAGCAATTATTTGTCCTGGATGTATCTCATGGATGATGAACAATTTCATTTTTATTATATTTTCAAGTGTCTCTTTGATTTTGTCTTTTAACTCTATGTTGTTTCTTTTGATGACTTTGTGTTCCTTCACCGGAGTATGATGAATTGTTTGGAGGTGGAAAATTCTTCAATTAACTCAGAAATGTTTTGACCAAAACTTCCTTGACCACTTTTCCTACCCTTTTGTTTCAATCATTTGAAAAAAAATATATATGTATGTGTATATATATATATATATATATATATATATATATATATAGCATAATTGTGTCCCATAGATCTCTAAGATTCTGTCTATTGATGTTTACTTTTTTTATATTTTGATACCCTAACTGGAATATTTTCACTTACCTATTGATTCTATTGTGGGATTTAATCTACTGTCTCATTTCTTCATAATATTTAAATTTCAACTGCTTTATTTTCAACTCAAGAATTTCTGTTTATTTCTTTTTTATAATTGATATGTCTATCAACATCACACTTTAGTTGTATTCTTAAAGTATAGTTTGTTTTAGTACTTTGAATGCACTTATAATTGCTATATTGAAGTATTTGTCTGATAGGAACAACATTGACAACTTCAATGACAATTTCTATTGCTTGCATTTCATATTCTGTACTGAGGACCAAACCCAGGGGCTTGCACATAATGGGCAAGCATTCTATCACAGAGCTACAAACTCATTCATGGTGAGAAATGGTAGATAACACATTTTAACTTCTCCGGATTATGATCTTCATCTCTCAGATTTTGTTACTACCTTATACTGTATTTGCTTTCTTATTGATTTATTCATAAAATTTAAGCGATGTCTGTTTTCCTCATATTGGAATACCAGCTTCCTAAGTCAGTATATCTTAGTGATCATTCAATGACTAGTAAGAAGTTGTGGTTAAGTCCCTTCACACACTGAGTTTTCTGTGCATTACCAATGATCTATGTGTGTCTTGGTGTAGTTTTTAATGATCCACATATTTAGATGGTGTGTTGCATGTAGGTTGGGACCAGTGACTCAAAAGTTTCCTCTTCAGTTGCCCATCATTGGCGAAGTATGGGGTACATTCAATCTTCAAGACCATTAGCAATGAGTGTAATCTTAGCAGGTCCCTTTTGGCTAGGACTATCCCTGGGTCTCCTTCTTAAATTTCTGTTTGGCCTGATATTTTGCTTGCTTTTACTACTATTATGAAAGCCTTTCATTTCACTTGCTGATATACTTTGTCATCTCTACTATTTTCAGCAACACTACTGGGAGTAATCTGTTTTCCTCTGTTTTGCTCCAGATAGATCAATTTTTTGTCAAAGGCTCTTAGATGGCTTTTTCTTACATCCTATCCTAGAAATGCCTATAGTGGAACTTCTGCACCCTGGAGCTGGAAGAGAAGATGTGACTGCAGGTTTTCATGGGTTATGCACTTGCATTGTATAAAACTTCTATACCCCAGAACTGAGGATACAGAAGGATATAGCATCTCTTTAGTTTTATGTCACTAACTCTTACTATTCTTACTTATTTTTTCCTGAATTTCAGTAGATTCTCTTGAATGAGTGCTTCTAATTGTTCACAAGCTCACTGCTCAATTACCAGAGACTGAAAATGGTTCCTTTGGTCAATTTTATCCCATTTTATGTCTACTCTTTTAAAAAAGGATTTGTCATGCCCCAGATACTCATATAACAATTTTAGAACTTCTGTATTCATTTTTTGGGTTTTTATCTTTGTTGATGCTGGAGATAAAATCCAAGGCTTTAGCTAGGGATGGTCATGCATGCCTATAATTACAGCACTCTACGAGGATTGAAATTTTGAGCATAGACTCATAAAATTAGTGACAGAGGCCCTTTCTCAAGAAAAGAAAATTAGAAGGTCTAGGAATTAGCTCAGTGTCAAAGCTCTGGGTTCACTCTTCACAGACAAAACAAAATAAGACAAAAAATCCAACTTATTTATTTCAATATACTTATATTTAATTTACATAAAAACCAAAGTAGCTGAATGAATTTGGTAATGTGTTAAGTCTACTAGAGTATTGTTTTCTTATTATTCTCTGAAGCATAAACCATAGGAGAGGATGATAGTTTTATCCCTTGCCTTTATGGATTATCACATTTTTGTTGATCTCATTATTTTCAAATAAACTGACTGTATAAACATGTTAAATTAGCATTTAATTACTTACTAAAACTGAAAAAATACTTCTATATTGAAATGTAAATAAATATGAACATGCACATATTTATGTTATTTTCCTATTTATACTATCTTAGTTTTCTTCTAAGAAAATTTCTATTATTTTATTATACAATTCAGGATATCTTTCATTCTCAGTGAAACCAATTTTGTTTCTTTAGGGTCAAAATGTATTTTAAAGATATTAAAATCAAATCAAATCACATCAAATGGTGGCCACCAAGAATAAATTTTACAATAATCACCTTTTTCTAAAAATTTTATTTTTTGGTACATTTTGGATATATATATATAATCATAATATTCATCATAGAAAATTTGTATCTGTACATATTTTGCTTGTTTTTTCCCATTGCCCTTCCCTCCCTACGACCCTCTTCCCCTTTAATTTATATGAACTTTGTTTCCTTTTTTCCTTTTTTTTCTAGTTTCTTCTTTCCTCTCTCCCTCTAACCTCCTCAATAATCTCCTTTTAATTAGTTCTTTTTTTTTTTGTCAGTTCCATACCTCCTTGTTCCTTCATCAATGATCCTCTCCCTTTTCAGGCTCCTCATTTGAGTGGATTATATTACATTACATATATCCCCTAGGATTCTACTTAAATATTATCAGTATGCATAAATATTGTCAGTTATGTCATAATCATTAAAACTTTTATGGTTATGCTAGTTAATAAATTTTCAGAATTAGTATGTACAAAACACTGATGCATTAAGAGTTGTAAAAATTAAATAATGTCAGAAAGGTAAATAATTTCTGAAATTTACTATATGTACAGCAAAACTAAAATGACTAAAATGTTTTCCTTGATATGCTGTCCAATATTGAACTCATTGCTTAGAGTATTTTGCGCAAGAATAATAAATTTAGCTAAAGAAGCAGTTTATTATCTGGCAGAGACACAAAGGAATATTGATCTATATACAAATAGTCTCTAAAATTATACAAATGTGGAAATAAGTTTTTTCTAAATTGTTTCTTTTCAACCCATGGCATGAACCTATTTTTGATAATTGTTGTTAATTAATTTCAAGGGAAAAATCCATATCTAGGTCAAAAAATGATTCTTGAGTACATTGTGATGGAAATGGTTTTTATTTTAAACAAATGGAAAGTAAGAAACCAAAGCAAAACAATTTCACAACCAGCCAATAAGAGAGTAATAATCATCAGCACATTTCATATTATTGTATTCACAGAAAATATTTAGGATAAAAGATATAGACATGAAACATTATCCAAAAAATCATTAGCACAAAGCTTTTGCCTCAATGAATCAAGAGAAACCAGCTATATGACTATCTTTTTTGTTATGATTGCTCTATTGTTTTCAAATAAACATTTTGCATAAAAATGAAATCTGAAGATTACTCCAAGTGATGGAAATTTTGAAGAAGTACATATTTGGTGCATATTCAGGAGGCTTTAATACAGACATGAAATAACAGAAGAGCCTGGTTGGAAAAAAGCTGTTTCTATCACAATAACCAGTAAGCAGAGAGATCAAGGAGGAGTCAGAGAAGGAGATAAACCCGTACAGGTCATTTCCCCAGTGATACACCTGTTCCAACTATACTATATCTCCTACTAGCAAGTCAGCAATGTCATACTCACAATATAATCACCTTCCATGAGCTTGCCTCTACGTGCATGAGGTTTTGGGGGGATGCCCCAGAACCAAGTCATAATCCACCCTAGACCCCAAAAAGCTAATGTATAGATCTTTAGCAGAGAGCACTTAGCCCACTTCTGAGGATCACTAAAGGCTTACCAACCTCAGCATTGCTGAAAAGTTCTAATCTAAAATATCCTCTGAAACTCAAAGCACATTCTTAGCTATGAGCCCCTGCCAGAATCCAAAAGAAAGCTAAAAAATTTAGAGTACTACGGTTGTCTTAGTTACTTTTCACTCGTTGCTGAGACAAATTACCTGACGCCCAAAATTAGGGAAGGAAAGGTTTATTTCTTACAGTTTCTCAGGAGTTTCAGTCCACACTTAATTGGCTCCAAGGTAGTGTGGTGTGGCGGAGGAGCCATTCATGGCAACAGCAAGCCACAAGGCGTGCTGGTGAGAGAGACAGGAAGCACGTAAGTGCAAGAGGAAGACCTGCCTTCCCTTACACTGTATCTCAGCTCCACCCCTGGGCGGGTGCAGCACTCACATCATCAATCCTGGTGCTACACAACAAATCAATAACAAGAGCCAGACTCAGCCCCATCAAAAGTATATGAGGACTTGGGGGTACAAAGTATATCACCCAATACAACGGCTTAGTATAAACAAACCTATTCCAAAAGGGAGGTATAAAATATAGAAAGAAATGAGATCAAAGTAAAAGCAAAGCACAACAGGCCAAACATTAAAAACTATAGTTATATGTCCAGTATTTAGAGGAGATTGTAGCGACAAGATGTGATCTCCAAAGGGCTTGGGATTTCTTGCCCCTACAGCACTTCTGGTTGTAGTCTCATCAACTCTTACAGCAGCTTTTCTCACTGCCTGTGGCTTTCTTCAGATAGTATATGGTCCTAGCTTCTCTAACTTCCTGGAGTCTCCACCGTAGTTTTGGCTTCACTTTTAAAGTTTCACTCAGTGCTCTCTTGGGGGCACACTGCCTGTTTTCCTAGGCCTTCTTTTAAAATCTGGATGGAAGTCTCCTTGACACACAACTCTTGCATTTTGTATGCCAGTAAAACAAGCATCTATGGATGATGCCAAGATCACCTGCCAGCCCAAGCAGGTACCATGGCAAGTGTCATGGTTGTAGAGGCCTCTGAGTGCCTAAATGGTCAAATTTTATGAAACATTTTCCTTTTTGGCCCTGAAAGAGAACACTCTAGGACTTTCATCTTCAAGCAATCTTTCACTTGCCCACAGTGAATGCCATCATCTTAATGTTTCCTGGGATGTCTTCAATATATCCTTCCTATTATCCTGATACAAAGTAATTCACTTTTAAAAAATCTTTTCAGAAACTTCATTCTGACTTTATGAGGAAAATTTAGAATATTTTCAAATGAATTTTTTGCTTATTTTTCTCAGTGTAAGTCTTGAAAAAAGCAGCAAGCAGTACCCATGCTACAGCCTGAACATTGGACTAACTTGAAATTATCTCTGCCAGGTTAATTAGTCCACTGCCCTTAATCTCATACTCCTGAAATGTCTCAGGGCATGAACAAAATGGACACAAAATATAGACACTCCATTCTCATCAGATTTTCTTCCTGTCTTTTCAGTGAAAATGTTTCCTACTTCAAGTTTTATATTTATTTATATATTTGATGATTATATTATATACATATATGCATATGTACATATATTCCATATTTTTTTACTACTTTGAAAGTTAAATATTCAAATTAAAATACACAAGTCTTATTTTTATGGAAGATTTATTGTCTGCCCCCTAGTGATCCTTTGAAAACCTATGTATTTCTCATAGTGTACAAGTTAGTGTATAAGTGTACATATTATGTTGCACTGATTTGTTATCCTCATGTTACATTTTTCTTGCCATTAATTTGGAAGACATGATAAAGAGAATATTAATTGTCAGTAAATACTTGTCTTAAAGATTATGGGGTCAAAGTGGATCTAATTAGTTGAATAACAATTCTCAATTTTTAAAAAGTTCTTTCAATTGCTTGAGTGTCATAATCCATCTATCTAACTCAATATTATATTCTGAGTTTAGTAAGTTGCATTTGGTTTTTTATTTCTTTAAATGTAAATGAATTTATTTATTGATTTGATCATAGAGAAAAGAAAGTTGTTAGATTTATTATATAATTTAAAGTACTTATTATCAGTGATCAGGGGAGCTTGAAAGACAACTAATTAAGTAGCAATGTTCCCAATTCACACTATACAATGTAAAGGAAGTGTCTGGAAGAAATTGCTTTTAATTTTAATAGGCAGGATCATATTGTGTAAATATGTTCATCGTCTCATGTTTTCTTCACCATATGCATATGCTTGACTGACATTTATCTACTCTCTTCACTGATACATGACTTATTCATTGTTTTGGGCAGATTTAGCTACCACATATTGAAACAGAAGATTTAGGCAGAAGTTCTTTTTCTATCATTTGCACTTCTTCTTTCTTATCTTTTATTTATTGTATTAAAAAATTACAGCTGTCTGTAATACATTAGGGGATATCATAAAGATAAATTTTATACTTCTAGAAATTGTCTTCCAATTCTTCCTCTTACTCTTAAATATAGATAAATGAAGGTAGCATTCTGGTTCTTAATTCACCTTTTTAAATTTTATTTTTAAAAGCAAAATATATATAAGGATTCACAGTGTGAATTTAATTGAAGTAAATGGTGAATTCAAAAGATAAAAGAAGCATATTGTTTCTGAATTGTGTTTTTGATTTAACATAAAAATATCTTTGCAACTCAGTTCATATAAACTGTTGGCATTGGTTGTGTCTATTTTAATACAAGTTCATTAAGGCTAAAAAATTTCATCTTCACAATTTGAAAACTAAACTTATAATCTATGGGTGAAAATCACCTGTGTGCTACTCCTTAGGGTTTTATTGGTTACTGGTTGGGGCAGTGTGAAAAGTATACTGATAAAAGCAAATTTTTCTATTGAAATGATTATCATTTTTAGGTTATTTCTATCCTGCATCAAAACATAATTGAAAGAAGAATTTACTTTATAGTAAATTTTTCTAGTAGTAAATGTTGCATACTTAATATTTGAAATGTAAAAAATTGTAACAAGAATGGGTTGTATGTGAAATATGTGATTTAACATTAAAATTGCAAAGAAAAGGTAAAATGCAATAGATAATTAAATTTTTGAACTCATGAAGAGCAGAATAGGAAAACAGGCAATTCAAAGACTTAGGTAGTTAAATAATGTCAAACAAATATTGCAAGTATGTTAAATCTCCTTGAGTATTCTGGTTTCAACAGTCAGTACATTTCCTCTGTCCTATCATTAATAAAGGCATTTTAGTACACTACCTCCAAATGTTATACTCAAAAATCAGTAATAGGACAAAATTGTTTCTTTCAGGTAGAAGGAACACAGTCAAATTTAAATGTAGTTTAAGTGGCAACCAAAAATTATACCTATATGGAAAGTGGCCTGGGGGAAAAACAAATTTACAGGGTGACCTGAGTCTCTGTGGTCTACACGAAGTAGGGCAAAACTTTGTATTCCTTTTTTCTCAACTTCCATAAAAAAACCAAAATATTCCATAAGCCTACACTGTCAAAGAAAAAGCAAAATCATGAGAAGGATCACTCTAGGAAGGCCAATGTCATCAACAAAGCCCTAGATAGATTACCAAATATGTCAAAATCAGATATTTATTCAACAAATATTATTATAGCAGACGCGTATTGATGGCAGTCGATCAGTGAGCTCAACTAGTAAATCAGTTATTGCAATACATGATGTTGCTTGATACACACTTCTATACACCCAAATTCAAGGGTACTTATAAAGCAAGCAAAAGCATTTGTGTCAACAAAAAACTCAATGGCGGAGCTACCTACACAAACAGGTTCCTAAATTTTAAGATAGCACAAATAGCATCATTTCATTATTCTTATTTATGCAGCTCCAACTCTAAAATGTCTTATAATCTGTCATCAATATGCTTCAATTCCCACCTTAAAGTTAATAAGCACATGATTGTATTTTTGGATAATAATATTCTACCTGATGAAAACTTTAATGACTGAATACTAGTTGATGTCTCATTCTGGCTTTAGAAGAAGTTGTATTGGGTTATTAAAATGTACATGAAAACTCATTAAGATACTATGAAGAACAGGTAAGATATATTGTAATAGTATATACTCTGTATTATTTAGTGAAAATTTATTTGAAGGACCAAAATCTTGGGTATTTTAAAATCCCTCTGGCTATGATTTTTCTTTAAAAAAAAATCACAGTTCTTTTTCTTAAAAATTTTTCTGTAATTGCATGAAATAACCTATTAATTTAATCTTACAATCTTATTCTTTGCCGTTATTTCTTGCAAAGAATAATTTTAAGTAGCAACTGTTTTTCCTAATATTGAAAATGCAATTTGTTTTCAAAATACAAAAGCCTCATCCATGTGGAGAATGAAGTGCTTCAGCACAGGTTCTAAAACTGTAGATTTTTCCCTCAATACAATCATAGTCTAAAATAAACTCAATTCTACATCTCAGATAGAATATATGCACAAAGAAATTGTTGCTTCAGAAGTCAGGAAGCTTTAAACCTATTTCCCAAGATGTGATTCCAAAGTGCAGCAAGAGACTGTTGTTTTGGAATATGAAAGGGAGATATAACTGATGGTTCTGATTAAAGATCATTTTGAATTCTCTCTTTTAAAATGGAGATGAAGAAAGCACATTTTGTATGGAGCTTTATTTTGACTCAGCCTGCCATGAAGCTGTTTAAATCAAGTCTTCTACCCACATTATTCTGATTGCCAAAAACATCAAAACAGCAACAAAGAAAAAACTAACCTTGAATTTTCAGCTTGTATATCAGTCCTTGTAAACAAGTTACCATGGAGATGATACCCAAGTGAGCTACAGGCTTGACTCTGTAACAGCCACTCTTTGTGGACTGACAGCACAGTACAACATGGCATCAGTGCTGTTTATGACAAAACTTGCCTACGTCCTGTGGTATTTAAACATTCTCCTGCTGAATGTCATGCAAAAGCTGAAAGATGCCAAAACCCTTGGGAATTTGCTTAAACATCATAATACAAGAAAGAAAAACCAAGAAATACATGTTTTAATATTACAAATTTAGTAAACATTTTGCAAAGATACTCGTGTAGGGTTGAATTTTAAATCTTAATGACGGTTTTAAATTATTTTCTTGGTGAAAATTCAAGGAAATTTCTGAGAAGACTAAATTGCATTTGACAACAAAATAAAGCCACATCATTATGGAAATCCATCCTTATCTTCCATTATTTTTAACTGATACAATTGTATGGAAATCCCTAGCAAATTCAAACAAAAAAACAACAGAAATACTCATTGACAGCTTCAGCGTTACATTGTGTTAGACTCCTGAAATATGATAACTCGTATCAGTATGTGTAGTTTCTGAAATAGACAGTTTGTTTAATGCTATAGAGTGTTTTATTGTTCTTGGTTTTGATTTTGGTTTTGTTTTATTTGGTAGCTGGAATCAAACTCAAAACCTTGAACTTGCCAGGCAGGCACTTATGAAGCTCAGCTATATCACCAGTCTTACTATGGAATGTTTTGAATAAACAATATTTTAATGAAAAAATCGGGAATACGTGTTATGGTTTATGGTCCTGTGGCCCCACCAAGTCTCATGTGACCATGGCATGGATTTGGCTGAGTCTGGCATTCATGATTGGTTTGTTGTCTAGTGCTGGGACTGGTGACATGAATGTTGCACCCACCCAAGAGTGGAGCCAATGGGTGGGAAGAAGGTGTGTCTTCCTTCTCTCTTGCTGGTTCGCACTTTGTGCTTTGAGACCACATGAATGGCTGTCCCATTATGCTACACTGCCTTGGAGCCAACTGAAACCCACAAGAACTGTAAGAAATAAACCTTTCCTTTCCTAATTTTGGGCATCAGGTATTTTGTCTCAGCAATGAGAAAAAAGCAACCAAGACAACTTGTATAAATGTTATTTATTTAGGTACCATTTTGAGAAAAATCATAGAAATATATCCTGTGACCAGAATTAAGTATGCATATCATTTCCTTTTCTGTATTTGCTTTGTATCTGGTGCCTATGTGAAAATCTTCATGAATTTTGGGTTAGTACTTTATGAAATGTTAAAATTTGCTTAATGTTTAATTTGCAACCCCGGATATTTATGTTCACTAAATTGTAATCTTCTTGTTTATCTTATAATATGCTGCTATTATCTGTCTCTCTTCTTTTATATTTCAAATTACATATATACTATAAAAATGTACTATCAAAAAATGATGGCATATCCATTCTACAAAAATAATGCAATAATTGAAACAAGACTTAACAGTTTCACATTTATTACATTTTCAGATATAATAGATTTAAACATATGCATATACAATCATATTAAATTACAAGAAAAATAAACTTGTTACAGTATATACAATCACAATTATCAACAGTTCACCAAAATTTCTAAAGTATAAAATAAAAAAATGTATAGGCACATATGAATATACATAGCAGTTGAATGAATTGCATACTAAGATATTTGAAAGAATATATACTAAACTAGTAAACTAGTATATATGTGTGTCAGAGGATATGTGTGTCAGAGGATATGGAGGTGTTGGTAGAACTGAATATGTATGAACCAGGCTGTGAGACATAATAAATTATCAAAACCACAACCAGAGATATACCTTTCAAAGATACACTCCCAGTAACCCAACTCTTCCAACTGAGACCCAACTCCTAACAGTATATTTAAGTAGGAGCTCATCAAATGAATTAATCGACCAGTGATCCAATCACTTCTGAAAAGTTACATGTCTAAATCCATGAGACTTTTGAAGGGATATTTTAGATCTAAATCCTAAAGTGTACATATATTTTCATAATTATGATTTAGAAAGATATTGTTATTATCTGTTTTTTTTTAAGACAGTTTTAGTGCCTGGCATTCTAAAACATGGTTCTTAGCCCTGTATAATTAGCAACGTGTGGCTACTTACAAATGCAAAATTCCTGCTGCCAACTGTGAACATGCTGACATAGCCTGTATCTGGTAACCTACTCAACTGTTTTGAAGATCACAATATGCAGTATAGCAACCATTGCTAAATTCCTATCCTCTTGTTTTGAAATCCTATATCGCTATTTATGTTGTTGTTGTCATTTTGCTTTCATTGTTGTTTTTTGTTTGCTTGTTTGTTTCTTGATTATTCTGGGGTTTTTTTCTTAAAAAAAAAAAAGAAATGTCAGGGAATTCACAGACATGTAGAAGCACCATTCTAAGAAACTTTCTGTGGCATAAGATCAGCTGTTTACACAGTCTAAAACAGTCATTTCTTCTTCAACCCTTGTCATGTTGTTTAGTTCTGAGACAAAGTAAAATGCTGTATGTTGTTGATCGCCTCCTATATCACAGTCAGGGATTTTCAGAAATATACTTTCTCCTTTTGCTTGTAGTAGTATTTCCACTTGAAAAGATAGATACTCTTTCATCTCTACTTGCTTATTTTGAAATGCAATTGATAAAACTAACTTGAATTCAGGATTAGAGGCACCAAAGCCCTAAATGTATCTCTACCAATGATAAATAAGTGCTTTCTGAATAAATGTGTTCCACTAAGTATTATGTGAATCACTCAATAATTAATGTGAAACATTTTTTTTGTCAGTTCAACAGTGTTATCAATGGTTTTCCAAGACTCAAGGTTCACATAGATACTTGGGCAAGATAAGGGGTTTAAAATCAAAGATCAGTCAAAAACCTGATCCACTTGACATTCTTAAAGAAACGTTAATATCATAGATCATTTCTCTGCCCTGTACCCATTAAAAGTCTGGGTCAAATAATTGTCTGTTTTGGAGAACTTTTCAGTGAATTCTAGGGTATTTAGCACACACATGGCCTCTATTCACTAGGAATCTATAGCACTATATAACCATCTCTGAAACCCAGAAAGTTGCCCCAGAATCCCTAAAGATAAATTTCATAGGCAACTATTACTTCATATATTTCCATTAAATTGCTGTCACCATACTTTACATCTATATCTTGGAAGATCGATCCCATTTTATCTACAAAAACCTGAAGCAGGCACCTGAATCATGTATTTAAGAAAGAAAATCAATGTTATCCACATTTCACTCACTAGATGATGTCATAGGATTCATCTCACCTCTACAATAGTTCTGTCTTTCCATACTGATTGTTTTGTGTATTTTCCTGAATACTCTCCATTGCACTAAATTTTTCCTCTTATTTATTCTCTTCATTGCATTTTCCTTTCCTTTCCAATTTTTTTAACTGCATATACATTCATCTTTTCTAATACTGCCATATTTAATTTAATGTATATGTACCCATATTTTGTAGGTCTTATATTTTAATCTTCAAATTCTCATTTTTAGAAAGAGCAAAATCTTCCTCTATCAACTAACAGAACAAAGAGTGACCACCCACTAATGCTGGGGATGACAATACGAGATGCTGGTACAAACTGAACTCCTCTAGAATACAATGAAATCAGCACATCTGAAAAGGATTAAAAATAATAAGTTTCAGGACAATTCCAAATGTTGTTTCACACTTTCGAATTAAAGATAATAGAGTGAGAAATGGAATATATACTCAAGAAGGCACCAAATTCTTTTGTTAGGCTTGCCACATTTTCTTTTGCAAAATAGAGTGTATAAAGCAAGCATTTTTATAGGTTATTGGGAGCATTAATGTGAAAAGTATAAGCTTTATTGCTTACCATTTGAGATGCAAGGAATCTCTGCCACAGAAATTGGATGACCATGTGGGCTGACAGCTCCCTTGTGTTATAAAATAATGCAAACAATATTTCTCACCCCAAACAAAATTGGTTAAAATTACATTTTCCCAAGTCATATGGAAATGCACTAATTTGTAACTTTCTAAAGCCAACACATTTATGCTTCAGAGATACATAATTTAGAAACAAACAGCAGACTGAATTTTGATCAGGTTTTAAAAATGGGTACAATAGCCTTCTCAGACTTCAAATGAGCTTAGAAAACTCTTGATATTCTCTCCCTCATGAAATTGTGAGGGTAACATTCCCTTGAAGTTTTGTTAGCAATATGCAGTGAGAAAAAGTGAAAAGGTCTTGCATATTTGTATTATACATAAGGGCTCCAATGATTAAAACAGCCTTCAGACTTAATAGCAAGCATTTTACTTTAAAGGCAATTATTCTCCAATGTAGAGGGAAACCACATTATCGTAGTTTTCATTTTGGAATTGATGACTACATTATATAAGGTGGGTAAAGTAAAGCATGACAGCAAGCAATCCTGATAGAAACAAACAATATAAATGGAAATTTTTTTTCTTTTCATATTTTTAAGAAGAAAAAGATCTTTTGGATTCTTAACATTACAAACAAGACCACCACATAGCATCTAGTCTTATATTACTAGACACATAATAGCTAGTCCTGCAACTACCAATAAAATATACATTTAGATTTTTATATCAAAGGGAACATAGGTGGGGAACTTTCTATTTCCTTTCTGCATAAGTTTATAGCACAAAAACACATTGACAAGGCAAGGATCAACTATGTTACATTATATTATCATTGATACGAGTCTGATGATCTCCAGGCATAAAGTAACAATGGAGAATACTGCTCTGCATACAGAAAGCCTATTTTCCTGACACTGTTTATCTTTAATGGCACTTAGTAGAACTCTGATGACAGATTTAGACATACTTCATAGTTTTTAATTTCTTCACCATTTTTTAAGTTGTGGTGATTATTCTAGCTATTTGGGGACAATACCTTATTGGTCAAATGGGTACATTTGTATTCTATTATATGCACCCATATATTTTGACATTACTAGACTTTGTAAGTCTTGAAGGTCTATTTTCTCAAGATAAAAAATACCAAATTGAGCCAATCCCATAAGCTATTATTTCATTTTCATTATTGCTCATGAGCCTTCAGCCTGATAGATACTGTTTCATTTCATTGTTAATGGACAAGGGTATGGAGTGATTGCAGAGCCCCATGGAAATTGCCTAGAATGCTTTCTTGCTTTTTTTCCAATTGTCATTATAAATGTATTAAACCTATTGAATGACAGGATTTGGATATTGGTTAACAGTGATTTTGATTAAATAATTGTGTGGAAAATCTTCTTTGCAAATTTTTTTGTAAAATCCTATTGGAGATTTTGAGATGCTGGCAGAGGTTGATCAGATTGTTTGGAAACAGGTACCCTGCACATGGCACGTTAGACTTCATCCACCCCTCACTGGAGCACACAGCACATCTAATGTGCCATGCTTATTAGAATTATATATACTTTCTAGTGACTACCAAAGAAAATATTGAAAATTTCTTATTATCAATTATAAGGATAAAAAAATTAAGGATGACAATGCATACATTTTGCATAAATGGACAAAGCACTCAGAATATAAATTATTGTATTTATTTTTGCCAATTTAGAAAACTTTCTGACTGAGAATATGTATTTTCATAATTTGATTAATTAGGTGTCTTTTATTTATGAGGTAAAAACCATCTCAAATATGTCCTAAAGGGAAAAAGTTTTTGATTCAAGTTAAAGTTTAAGAATAGTGTTATATTTTGACTTAGCTGTATCTACATCTCCAAATGTCATCTAAAATCCACTCCTCTCTACCAGCCACTGTCTTTTTTTTTTCTTTCCATTTTGACTACATTCTTAGACAAAGTTCACCCAACTATAACGGAAATCAATTCAAGCCTTGAATCTGGTAGAATAAAGAGCATTTCTTTCCTGAAAGTCCCGGTATTGGTTCTACTTGGTTTTAAATAAACTATGACATTTGAGATGTGGTTCTTGAAGTGTGGGCTTGATGGAATGGTTCAGGGAGTACAACTCTGACGATATCTGAAGACACTTTTGGTTTGCCTTAACTGACAGGAAAGTTGTCACTGGCAACTAGCTGGTAGAGACCCACAGTCATTCTCAACATCCTACAACACACAGCACAGTCTCACACTTCCATGGAACAGAGTTATCCAGCTTAAGACAATAGGGTAAGGGTGAGAAATCATAAACTAGACATAGAGTCAGTATATGCAGATCCACAAAAGACTCCAGATATGAGGCTAAGAGAGACCCATGCATAAGTATCATGACGCAGTCGTCAAAAGAGAGGGAAAGAAATGCTAAGCAGACAGCTCCTCATATCAGAAAAAGGGACTATTTTGTGCCTCTAATCTGTGGGTAGAACAATAAGAAAAAGAGAAATTTCACAATGAATTCTTATCTCAAGTATAATTAGCAAAGTTGAATTTTCTGTTTATTTAATCTTTTAAGTTTCCCATTTGTCCTTATTATTGGTTCAGCTCTAGGGTGTTAGATAAGCAAATCCACATCATTTTATTAATTTGACTGGAATAAAAAATCCTCAATGCAACAAATTAGTGTACTGTAGTACCTCAGTTCACAAAGTTAATTCATTCTATCATTCTGACGAAAATGGCAGAGTTCCTCAGCTAGGGGAAGATATCTGTGGTCCCCTTCCTCAGTTGCTATGAAGTTCGGGAACAGAAACAATGTTTCACCAAATACTGTGTTCCCCAACACAAACAGAAGAGTTCATGAGCTGAGATATTACTGTACCTGGCTCACTGGCTTCCAGATTTGGAAGGACTGTTAAGTGTTATTACTGCATTACCCAATTTACAGATATTGTGTTATTCAATCCAATATTTTGCAGACAACAATTTTATAATCAGAAAGAGGGAACGTCTAATCAAGTGGCAAATCCTAGGTGCCTTCTAATGTTTTGTAACGAAAAATGTCATGATAATATATTTTGGTCTTCTTTGATTTAAAATATTCCCATTCAAATATTTCAAAATTAAAGGTATTTTACAGATTCATTAATAGTTATTTCAGGTGTGTCTGGGGAAAAAAGAATATTAATGTTTAAGGTTGTTTGCACTGTGTGTGTGTGTGTGTGTGTGTGTGTGTGTGTGTGTGCGCATGCGCGCGCGTATGTGTGTGCTCAAGAAAGTCATTGTGCAGTTCTGTGTATCGGGAAAGGTTCTAAGAATCAGCGACAAAGACAAAGAGAACATGTCCTTCCAAAAGTAAGAGCTGAATTATCATGCGTTTTATGGTCAGATGTGAGTGCACAGACATACGTGTTTGCTCACATCTGACCATCAATCAGACCCTCCAGCTTGGCTCCAGGAAAGTTGAAAGAGTGCTTCTCACAAGAGAGGAAAATACATTTAAAAATACCACAGCTATAAAATAAACTGACATAAACCAAAGTAACAAATAATGGAGGGAAAAATTCTTCTGGGGCTCTGTCTCTTTCAGAAAAGATTTTGACTTTCCGTTTTCATTTCTTGTCAGTGATCCTGGGTATGTTTCCAATGACATAAAATGCATTCATTATGCCCCCAGATTCCAACTGCTGCAGCCTTTCTTGTATATTTCTCAAGAAAATTCAGACTTCTGGAATAGAAAGCAGATGTAGAAGCAAAATGACAGCCCTTGTGGGATGTTCGGTTCTCTAAAAAAAAAATATCTTCAAGCAATTTTCTCCATTGCATCATGCCTGAAAAGCAACTTAATTCATATGTTATGATTAAAGTTGATTGATTGAATTGATCTGCGATGCATCCTGTTTCTCTAGTTTACAAAGGTGCTCAGGATGAGTAAGGAAGCTGTCTGAGCAGAATCCAAGCGCTTAATATATTCTGAGGTCCCACTTAACATTTATTATCTGTTATCGAATGTAGGAGAAAAGCATGTAAATTATATGGCTGTCTTTGATTCAAGGAAAGGGAGAGATAAATACTTATGCAGGCGCTGAGTGATTTTCATCAACCATTTTCTAAAACATACCTCATCTTTTTTTAGACATAGCAATAACTTTGTAAGAAGCTTTTTCCTTGCTTGTAAGTTAACCTATTTTTACCTTCCTGCTTCTTACATTAATACAGAAAAAAAA
>RJWM01033164.1:0-20780 GCA_004363535.1 Dasyprocta punctata | reverse complement strand
TTTATTTGTTCACCTACAGAAAGATACCTTAGTTGTGTTTAGTCACATCTTGGATGCAACTATGAATGGTGCAGATATAAACAAAATTATTTGTGTAAATAACAAAGAATAAAATAGATTATGTAGATGATTATAGAGTGTTTAGGGGAAAACTATCAAATTGCACATGGAATTGGCTGTGCCATTAGTAATTCCTTGAGCAAATATGCCTTTTGTTCCATAGCTTGATGATTTTTTGGTGATATTAACATTCAACTTCTAGGAGATGTGCAGTGGTAACTCATCATTTTAGTATTTAATTCCCTAGTGATATCATACACAGCATCTTTTTATAAACTAAATTTCCTTCTTTATATCTTATTTTGATAGGTATATTTTAGTCAGATATTTTAATCAGATATTTTTCACTTCTTGTATTTTTTTTTTTTTTTTTTTGCAGCACTGAGATTGGAACTCACAACCTCTTGACCACTGGGCAGGCGGTTAAGCCACTGAGCCAAACTCCCAGCCCTGGTTTTTTCAGGCAGGGTCGCACTATGTAGCTCAGGCCAGCCTTGCACTCCCCTTGTAGCCCAAGCCGGCCTCGAACTCACAATGCTCCTCCTACCTCAGCCTCCTGAGTGCTCCGATTAAAGGCGTGCACCACCATACCTGGTTCACTTTTTTATTTCAATAACTTCTTGTATATTATGTATAATACTTCTTCATCAGATATGTCTGATGACATATTTTGTCAAAGTTTGTGACATCTATTATGAGGCGTTTGATGGTATCTCTTGAAAACCAGATTTTAATTTTGAAAATATTTCTTTCAAAATTAACGTATTTGGTGTCATGCCTATAAAGTTATTCCCATACAGGAGTCATCTAGAATTTATTTTATGATTCTTCAATGAGGTTTATAGGTCTGCTTTTTGTGAGTAAGTCCATAATGAATTGAGTGTCATGGAAGGCATAGATTTTCTTTTTCATTTTGGGGGGTGAACAGATAATTTAGTTTTGGCCATATCATTTGGTGAAAGGACTTCACTGTTTTGCATTTTATTCAATGGCAAAGATCAATTGATTATGTAGATCAATTTCTCTGATTTCGATTCTGATCCACAGAAGTACTGGTATTTATCCATTCTAATACCACATAATTTTAATTACTTTAGATTTATACTACATTTTGAAGTTGAATAATCATAGTCCTCTCTTTTTCTTCTTCAACAGTGTTTTAACTAGCCTGAATATTTTGCATCACTATAGAAAATGTAAGATCAGTCCATTTATTTTCATGAAGGAACTTTTTTTTCTGTCTTTTTGAGATAGGGTCTCACAATGCAGTTGGACTGGACTTGAATTCACTTTGTAGCCAAGGCTGGCCTTGAACTCACAGAAATCCTCTTGCTTCATCCTTCTGAGTACTGGGATTAGAGGCATGCACTGCCACACACAGCACAAAGGAACATTTTTGATTTTGATTCTCATAAAAACTAGATTGGGAATAAATGACATCTTGACCCTCTTCAGTCTTTCTATCCATGAACTTGAAATTGTTCTTCATTTATTTAGTTCTTTGATGTTTTTCACATTTATAGTCATCACACAAATTTATTTAAAGATATTTTGTTAGAATTACAACTATGTCATTTTCTGAATGCTAATACAAAGATTTTATGATTTAATTTTCAAATTTTTCATTTTTTGGTAGCATATAAGAAAGTGCCTGACTTTTGTTTGTAAACTTTGCCCTGCAACCTTGCTATAATCATAGTTCCAAGAGACATTACATCAATTAATTTAAAATTTTTTATAAGACAATCATATCATTTGAAAAAAAGGCAACTTATTTCTTCCTTCTCAGTACATTTGCCTCTGATTTCTGTTTTGTTTTATTGTGTTAACTAAGATTCATGGCATCATTTTGAAAGGGATAGGGCGAGATGGGAAAAAGTGACCAAGTTAATATTGCCAGTGGGAAGTAATGTTGATAGCTTGGATTGTGATATGGTGTGATGAGAAGCTACTTTTTCCCAGAAGTACGTGTAAAGAATTAGTATGTAACAAAGCCTAGTAGAGACATTTAAGCACCACTTTTCCAAGTCAATGGTCGCAGATATATCTAAGAAGAAGAGTTTAATTTAACAAGTGATATCCCAGTGAAACACAAGTATAGTAATCTTAAGATTTATGTCTATAGAGTTTCCTAGGTATGTACTACTGGATCCCAAAGTATATATTAGTATTTACAAGCAACCATAATTTCAAAAATTTAAGTTTGAAATCCTTAGAATTCGATTTGAATGTGATTATCTTATTTCTTGAGTGGCAAATCATGTTGGGATGTAAGACCTACAGATACTATGCATAACATGCTTAAATTGCTTATGGTTCACAAATTTATTTCCATATTAATTTATTCATGTTATCATTTGTAATATGAAATCTTGATTTATATATGCTTGCAAATTTGATGACAAAATCCTCATAAATTATATAAGAGGTACATACAATATTTTATTATTGAGTTGCAAATAGTATCATTGTTAGTACTATTAGCATCTGATTTTAAACTCCTTTATCAAGAAATAGTTGATGACTTATTTTCCTTAGTATATGTGTATTTACATATTTATTTATTTATTTATTTATTTATTTTTTTTTGCGGCACCGGGGATTGAACTCACAGCCTCGCGCCTGCCAGGGCAGGCGCTTAAGCCACTGAGCCAAACTCCCGGACCTTACATATTTATTATTGACATTTTATTTTAGCATATTGTCAAAGTCTAGTTTTCTTTATTGCGTATTATTTTAAATGAAGAAAATTTTTATTAAACAAGTAATAGTTGTCTAGATTTTAAGCAATTAGTTTACTAAGAATTCTCTGAATGGCTTAGATTTTTTGAAGGTGAATACATAGAATATTATGTTTCAAGGATATATGTGACATTAATGTCTTGTACAGATTTTAGAATTTTAATTGTGATTTTCATAAATGCCAATTTTTCAGTTTTATATTTTATTTTTGTGGAAAATTAGACTTTACTCAACACTTCGAAGGGTGAATCCATAAAACTTTTAAACTACTGAAAAATTATCTAGAGGTTTAGCTATCTTTTAAGTAACTTAAATATTTTTACAGATAATAAGATTCCTGCGATATGAATCAATTTCTGGGAAATCCAAAGTCTTCAGGTCACCACAGAGAACTGAAAACTAGAGGCATAATTAGGCAGTAAAATGTCAAATATTCAAATCAGGATTTGCAAACCTCAGTGATTATTCTTCTCATACTAAATAATTTACGTAGCTGTGTGAAAAATATCTCCGTGGCTATGCAGGCTTGTTTTTCTTCTCATTTTTGGTAATTTAGACCAGAACAGATTCCTGTGGACCAAGGCATTCTGGCAAACAAGGACTTGTCATACGTCAGCATTGCCGAAAGATAACACTACTTGCAACGCCCATGGTGAGCTATTAAGTTTTGATTTGTATACTTCTAGGCACTAAGCACTGTCCCTGAGCTAGAAGATTGCTTGATACAGTTTTGTCATTGCTTCTTATGAAAACTAAGGTACAACTAAACCCTCCTATTTTGACCTATAATGATGTGCTACAAGTGGGGATAGCATTATTATTAGTCTGTGAGTGCTGAGGTCACCTTTACAGCCTGTTGACCCAGGCAAACACGTTGCTCTTGGAACCTTAACTTTAGTCCACAGTATTCCTGGTCTATGGCATGTAACAAAGAATGTAAGGAATATGAGAAAAAACGTGCATATTGCTGCTTGTTTGTGTGAAGATTTCTCTCTCATATATCTATGTTGATTTTTCTCTATATTGCACTACAGGTGTAGTCCTTGGATCTTAGTTCTGTCCATGGTGACCAATATGTGGCATTTATTACAAATCCACACTGTGTGTTTCTGGGAACTACAGTGTTTAACGGGCTACATCTGAACAGAGAAGTTTTTCTACCTAGAAGCAATGACAGTTGATGATTAGCATCCAGCAGTCTGAGAGTGGACTGGACTGCCAAGGAATTTTCTCAGAACCTTCCAATTCCCCAAGATAACTATGCTAGGACCCAGAAAGAGTAAAGTAAGTAAAATAACATCAAAAGTATTGGTTACTTGAAGAAAGGTTGCATGTGCTACAAAAAGGAAAAATAACAAAGTGACTTAAGTTTCTAAGAGGAATTCAAGGATGTTGGCAGGGATAGGAATTGCATAGTAACTAAAAGCAGAGAAAGAAAGATTTCACATGATTTACAGCTAGATACTAGCAGAAATATAAAACCAAAGGGACAATTAGCCTTCTGAGAAGGAGTCTCAGTATCTGTTCAAATGCAAAGAAGCAAATTCAAGGTTTTATCTGGAGCTGAATTCAGCAAACTGTGGGATGGATGAACAGGGGCAAAGTCTAGATCTGAAATATAATTTCCCTCTTTGTTCCTCAGTGAAGAACCATGCAAAAAATTCTTAAAAAGAAAAGATAATAACTTTAACAACTCATTCTGGGCAACAAAATTTATGTCATCCTTTCTGTCTGATGTCAAATAGGGGATTACCAAAATGGTCTATATCCAGGAAACTACTACTGAGATAATGTCTCAGACAGGTCGAAGAAAAAATACTTGGTTTTCTCACAGAAGAGTTAGTAAAGTCAGAATTACTACACAACATATTCTTCAGTACTTCACCCGTCCCTGACTAGATGACAGAAGATACTAGTACCTGAAGCCTTACTGAAAACTATACAGGATTTGAAAAAAAAGAAGTTACTTTTTTTTTTTTATCCAATTCTGACATTTTAAGAGCAAGTCAAAATGTTTTCATTCTGCCCTTCATGTGGGATTTCTAATGGTTTGTTTTTTAAATAACTCTGGAAAGGAAATAAAAATTAGTTTGGTCTTTCCTTCCTGAAAAATTATGTCACTGAGAGATTCTCACTGGATTGGGCAAACCCAAGAAGTAAAACACAGGATTTTTTGAGGTGCACAAGTACTCTGTTACAACAATGAATTCTCTACAGTATGTCCTGAATAAGAACAAAGACTATGACCATCCTGTTCAGGTGTCCACCATGGGAATTAAATGGAGTAGAACTCCAAGCAATTGAAAACCATCTGTTTTCTATGTATGTACAAAGCACAAAAAAGTGACTCATCCAATTATTGGCCTAAGTGTGCACTAAAGGAAATGTAGTACTCACATATCTCAGCCTGTAAACATGATCCCATTTGAGCAGCAATAGCTATAACAAGATATCTTGAAAGTCAGTCCTAACAAAAGCAACTCAAGCATTTTCCTTATGTCTATCTGCCTTTCAGATGCCATATCTTGTACATTGGTTGTATCTTTGACCTCTTTACAAATTATTGGAACTTTTGGTAAAAAGATACCACCAGTATTCCGTGACTACTAAGCAATCGTAAATAGACAGCCTCTGGATCCTATGAGAAAAATAATGACTCCTGGGCAAAAAAATGACTCTCATGCTTAGTAGGTTCACTATAATGGCCTATCAATTAATGGTTATTATTCATGACTCCTGGGCAAAAAAATGACTCTCATGCTTAGTAGGTTCACTATAATGGCCTATCAATTAATGGCTATTATTCACGAACAAGTGCTTAGTTCCATCACCCACAAGAAGCTGATTATTCATTAGACACAAAAATAATCTTGCTTACCAGTGACCTCACACTTTCCACAAGACTGGTGCTTAAAATACGGTTCTTTGGTGGAAACTGCTTGCCTTCAAAAGGGCGTGTCTGGTAGAAATAGCATTAATTCATTATCATGAAATCCTAATTCCTGTATCTTCTGATGGTCTATAAAATTGACTAAAATGGATGTTTTTCCTCAGGATAATACTTACAGAAACCTAGCTGACAGACTCATCAGTCAAATCTGATTCTATGATCATAGCTTTAGACTATATTACCCTGGAACACTTCAATGATGTTGAATTTTCCTTAGAGTCCATATCTTGAATCTCTTTGCGTGTCTTTGACAGTCTAACAAATGACAGGAGCTTTCAGGAAAGACTATATATGAAATCAGGTAAACCATTATTCTCAATGACTAAATCTTTATGCCCACGTGCACATCTTACAAAAATAAATAAATAATTAAAGATAATGAAATACGTGCAACTACTACTTCTACAGTGGACCAGAGGAATTGTGTTCAAAATCTGCCATGATAACAAAAACACCTTGATGGAAGGGAGCGCACACAAGCACATTTGTGTGACCTGATAGGGACCGTGGTTTCTTTAAAGGTGTTTTCTATTTGATAACCATAGCAGCCTTCCCAGCAAAATCCTCCATGACCTTGGATGATCCTGCTGTCAACTATTTACAAGTTCCAGGTGGCCACATTTCCTATTTTAGCTGAATGTGTAGCTTCCAGAGCCAGAGAGTTAGGAATAAGAAATTAAGAAGAAATAGCATTTTACTCTCCATTTTCAAAATGATACACTTCTATTAAGAGTAGTGATTGAATCACAGCTACGAGAGTACTCAAATGTGACCTAAGGTGCTGGTCAGAGAGATCCACCTTGCTCAGACTAAGGCATTCTGCTAAGTGGGACATCTACTTTTTGGCCTCAGGCCATTGCATAGCTACTCTTCACTGTCTTCAAAAGTAGACTGTGATGTAAACGTGATGACTGTAGGATCCTTATGAAAGAAATCACTCCAGATTGAATTACAAGCATTTTTGGCCGTCCCAGAGGTGGCTAACACATTAAACTCAGTGGGATATGGGTATGCCTTATGCTGGTTGGTGAATAATTACCTCCCTTTACCATTTTGCATATGAATAAACCTCCTTTTACTGCTTTTTCTACTTCAAATTACTATCTTTATTGTGATATAATTCATATGTTATGAAATTTACCATTTGACATGTAAAATTCCATAGATTTCAGTATATTTATAAGATGTCGTATATAGTTTTCCACAGTGGTGCTTAACAATATTTCATCATGTGACTTCCCAGCAAGTTTGGTGTTTAACATCCATCTGATCCTGCGGCATAAGATCTCATTGGTACCAGTACAGTCTGCTGTTAATCAAAATCTGCAAAAACATGTATCCTTTATCACCCCACAAAGACCACAGGATAACTGTTGATAGTCACGTAGGGAAGTTCTTTGAAGTTCACTTGATTTCTCTTTTTGGTAGCTTAGGTTTTAGTTTATTAGATATTTGACTCAGATGACAGGAAGAGTAATAGAATACAGGAAAAATGCCACTGTTGAACAAAATTTGCAAGTTGTTGAAATTGGAAAATTCAAGTTAATGGAAATGCAAAGGTTCTGTCAATTAGAGAAGAGCAGACTAATTCTGCTCTGACATTTGCTACTCCCCTCTTGAACAGATTTTTTTTTATCATTTGGAACTTTCAGAATGTAAAGAAAATATAATCACTAACAGTTGGGTTCAATCTTTGTAAGTACAATAGATAAATGTAAAACTTATGTTTTTAGTTATAAGGAAAACTTTCTCATAAGACTTGAAAATACATGATTTTGAGGGATTATGCAAAATTAATATTTGAAATCATTCCAAAAATATGTATTTAATTTATCTGCTGTACAAAAAATTTTCTCCTGGCCTAATATGAATGCTTTTCATTTTAAAGTTGCTAAAAATCACTACTTTTTGTATGCATTTCATAAAAATGATTGGTAAACACTGCAGCAATGAACTTCACTGAAGTTGTGTGGTTCATATTAGTGATACTAATAATCATTGTATCCATTTCAGCCATTGTATTTTCATAAATGTGCATGATCAAAAGGTAGCTTTAAATCAATAGAAATGCTACCTTTGAAAATATATTTTTCATGCCCTCAGAATTGAATTATATACTGAGAATCACACATTGTTTACATGTTATTTTTAACTTTTTAAATATAGTACAATATGTTGATAATTTATGCCAGAAAATATGCTTCTACAAAATATGTAGCACAACATTAATAAACTGGAAGTATTACCTATCCCATAGATGTGCCAAACTGCTTATGCACTGATTTATTTTTGGATATTGTGACTGCTTTTAAATCTTATTTTTTAAAATGGTACTGAAAGATATTTTAAAACTGTATCTTTGTGCACATCCTTGTTTATTTCTATGATCAGAGGGTGGGCTACATTTTGTGCCATTTGATACAGATTTGCCATTGCCTCTGGGTTTATAGTGTTCTAATTTACTAGAATAATCAGGTTCAACATATGGTTTCCTGTTCGCAGATGTACAAAAAAGGCATTTGTAAGTTCTATTATATCTGAGAAGTCTTAAACCATATGTTAGTTGTCATTCTAAAGTTAATAGTTCTATGCATTTTCACCCAGCAAATTATTTCTATCAATATAAGTTGTCGTCTTCTCACCAAAGCCCATTTATAAGAAATTACAAATAGACTGTGTCTATATTTAAGATTTGTGTTCAGTATTGTGAAATGCACTCTATTTTCAAACATTCCCTTCAGGTGTGAACGTGTAATCAGGAGTTAAGAAAGCCAAATGCTCTTTCTGTTCGGTAAAAATATAATTGACAGCTAGCTTGAAATCTTGCACTTATCCTGATCGTTTTCAAAATTTGAACTGATAATGAGGACAAGTACAGCAATGCCAATTACCTGGTATTTGCAGAGAAAATATAGCAAGAATTTGAAAACTTGAAAAATATGGATTTACTGGCAAAAACCTTCACTAAGTAGCCTTCACTTAAAAAGATCAATGGAAATCATAAGTGAAGTGTGTGAAGAAGAGATCTTTGAACCATATCTCTGGGTCAGAATTAACATTATTCCTCTCCATGCTGACATAAATAATTGGAAAAAATATTCAACCAACAGACCCCTAAAATCATGTCATTTTTATTTTCTTTAGCAGACACTTCTAAGACAGGTGCATCCAGTGAAAACAGCTACACACACTAGAAGAGAGAAATAATTTACCAAATAACTATCGGTTATGGTGACAGATCCTTGTTAACAGGAAGACACCAGTTGAACATCTTAGATTTTCCTTTAATCCTTATGACAGTGGAGTGGAAAATGTAACAGTCTTCCATGGACTTCTTTGTGAAACACTTCCAATTATCATACCATGAATGTTTTTTTTTTGAGACTTTCTGACATGCATTAATATTAACTTATACGTATATAAAATAATAACCTAACAAATAAACTTTTAAATTTTTCCCAAACTAATAACAAATCAATATTGGTTTTATCCAAAAAACAATTCAAATCTTTGAGAATCTATTATTGTTAACATTGAGGATGAGTTAAGGACAATCAACAATTAGAATAGTTTTATTAATACAAAAGAGTGAATTCTATAAAATTAAAATTATTGATAAAATTAATATATTTTAAATGTAAATCATTAATAAATGGATTTTATTAGCTGTAGTAGTTATTTTATGAACAATAGTATGATAATTAGCAGTACTATGATCTCACTTAATTGGTAAACCTTTGCATAAGGGATATATTTATCTTTCTGAAGCATTACCTTAGATAGTCATTTAATTTCAGAAAGGTTTCTATAGACTATTTTAGCCATATCCTATAATAGAGGCATTATTGTTAAATCAATCTTGACTCCTAGGAGTTTTGCCACTCAGTGGCTATAGTCATGGAGCTCACTAAGATTCATAGATGTACAAAGAGACACAGATACAGATATAGATATATGAGAACACGTACATATGTCTCAACCAGTCAGATGTTATGCATATTTTATGTTTCCATATGTAACTTTTCTGGCCCAAAATGATCTCCCAGTCTTAATCTCATATAGAAGAGTCTCAAATCTGAAATTTCAGCTTAACTCTCACAAATTCCATAAAAACTTTGCCTGACCATTTTGACTAATATTACTTGTTGGTCAATCTTTCTGACATCTATAACCTGCCAGAAGTTCTTAGATATATAAACATAGCGCTATGCTTCTATTCAGGACCATGTGTAATTATATCCTAAAATAGATATTTTAGTGAATCTAATCTTAAGGAAGTTTAAAGTCCATATATAGAATTTATACTGGGTTGGATTCTACAGAAGCAATCAGTAGATGGTGTATAAGATTCCAGATATTTATAGGTGATCAGCACCATGCCAAATCTGAGCAGCAGATTGTTTCTGAAATGATCCACCATATAAATGCGTAAAAATACTCTATGAATATGGCTGAACAGCCTCAAAATAAACATGGAACACTCAGAATTTTATTTTACTTTTCTACTTAATCTTAGAATAGGTTTAATTGGGCACAAGTAGTTTTGATGTGGTGATACTACATATACAAATATGTCAAGATTGAGGTAGCTGGTCAAACTTCTCACATTTCCTCATGAAAATAAACATTGTAAATGAGCTGCCAGGTTTAGGATTAAACAAACAAAGTGTTGAAAGGTAGCGGGCATGCTCCTCTAGCCGGAAAGTTAATGAAACCAATAAAGGTAACACACATTGGGTCAAATATGTCTCAATCATATGTGTCAGTGCCAAAAAAAAAGAAAAAAAATTGTAATTAGGGTAATTAATTAATTACTACACTTCTGAAATGCCTGAAAAATACAACAGTATCTCCAGCTAATCCCCAAACATAACCAATGTTTTATTTTATATGCTAAGCGATTTTAATAGTGAAAAATATAAGATCAAGAAAAATCATGATGCTCACTAAGATCAATACTTGAAGAGAATCTAAGCAAAATGATCCCAGTTATAAATTCATATTCTTTAATAAAAATATGTGAAGAACATTATTAAAGTTAATTTTAGTACTGTTAATGTTTAACATTTGTAGAGAATTATCATCATAAACATACAAATTGACAATTTTTATAAACCGAATACACTTCGTAAATAAGATAGATCCAAAAACTAAACATTGTCAGCATTCCCAAAATATTTAACCTACCCTTTCAGTTCACTGTCTTCTTACAAAAAAATCACTACTTTGAATCTAACTCCATATATTAATCTTCCTACATATAACAATTTTTTGAGATAATTTCAAGTTTTGAGAGTAGTCCCTAGCAGAGTAAAAAGGACTTCACTGGGATTCTATTGACATTTGCTTTTTCTCCTTCATCGTCTCCTCCTTTCTTTGCTTTCCTTTCCCTATACTTCTTTCCTTTCCCATGTACAGTACATCACATATATCTACATATGAATTTTCAGTTCAATCATTCCACAAACAAGTTTATTATTCTACTTAATAGAATAGTGTAGTTTTACCACATCAAAACTACTTGTGCCCCACTTACTCCTATTTTAATATTAAGTAGAAAAGTAAAATAAAATTCTGAGTGTTCTGATCCCTAAGATCAGAAACAAACCTTGATATTGCATTTTTCTTCTTTCCAATAACTCATTGAAGTATTTAATAGTCTCTTTTTAATAATTCTAGACCTCTATTCCATGTAAAAGTAAGACGTCAAAGAGCTATTATCTGTGCTTTGCAATTTTAAATTCCATACTCTTTCATAGTTGGTTGCTTGCATTCTGTGGGAGTTCTGATTGATCTTAGCTAGAGATTTTTTATTTCAGAAGATGTGAGTTGATTTTTCTTTCTTCCCTGGATACTATTATTTCATGATTCTTTTACATTAGCAAATCTGCTTGTGTATTCCTGTGTAAGAAAGAAGATGAAATTTCTGTCACATTCCTCTGTGAGTACTAGAAAATTATTATAAATTTTGGGTGAAGTTTCCCCTCTAGCCAAATCTATGTTTAAAACAGAAAAGTTAAAAGTTTCTTCCTCAAATCTTTTGCTAAGTGGGTTTTTTTTTCATTGAGACATCCTCTTTTGTGTCATTTTTAGAGCCCTGACTTCAAACAGGGATATCGTTTCCAACTCCCCATTTTGAACAAGTCAACATATTCCTTGTCTCTCTCTGGCTTTGCAAACCCAAACTTAAATCTTAGCTTTATTTCTCTTTTAGATCTGGCTGTGATGGTGTTTCTCAATTGTCTTTTTGGCTCAAACATACTTGTGTTAGCATGTATGTCAACTTACCTGTTGCTTTACATGTTTTGTAACAGGGCGTATTTTGTACCATTCATAGCCTTTTGTACTCTGATGCAATTTTGGGGAGTTGTAGATTTTTTTCTGTTCCAAAAAGAAACAAGGGAAGAAAGACAGAAAGAAAAAGGGCCACTATCAGTTTAATGTTGTCTCTGACACATTTGCTGCAAAAGTCAGTGACCATTGTACCAGAAACTTCTTCAGTTTCCTATGTGTTTTTAGGTCATAGTAACATTGGATTTAAATTTAACTTCAGCAAAGCCTCATTATAAGCACATCACAAGTAATTCAAGACTTTTCAACATATTTGGAAGGTTGCATTTTATAATTCAAAGCATAAAATCAAAATAAGACAAATATTTCAACATTTTCTGAAATACTTGCTATATAGAATAAAAGTCATTCAGATCACAAAAGTGAAATCACAGGAAGAACTTTTACAGTTTACATTTCATTAGCAAACTCAGAAATTATTTCAAAACTAATCTGTTAATATAAATTTATCTGTTTTAATAGAAAATTGCCTAAAAAGAGTCTCAATTAATTTTCATGTTATACCATACAAATGCAAGATGTGTTACTGTGAAGCATGCAGAGAATGTGGGTGAGTTGCTACATAAATATATCAATGATGGATTAAACAAATCTAGTACAAAATTAAGACAACTCCTCCATGTTTAGTTTATACTGATACGGACTGGGCAGGCAACTAGTAGAAAAATGCATGAAAAATAGAAAGTGTGTCTCAAAGAAAATTAGTTTGAAAACAGTTCGAAGTTTTTCTGAATGTTGCAAGTAAATTCATTTTGTGAAAACTCTTATGAAGATTATTGTACAAAGGTGAAAAAATATCAAAATACTGAACTTTTCCAGAATGAGCTTCAAAGAGAAGTAGCTCTTGTTCAGAAAAGTAAAAACTATCCAGACTTCCTCCATTTTTCTTTCACAGTTCAAAATGTTGAAGGTACATATTATTCTCCCAGTAGTTGTAAAGATGCAGGTATATGTATATTATGTATATAACACATGAATTTCTATATAGTGCATATATGCCTCAACCTAAACACTTATAATTCTTAAATATACTGCTTTAATGTTTTCATAAATGAATATAAAACATTTCAAAAGATTTTAACCTAAATCATAAACATAAACATAATACATTAAAATGTTAATAAAATATATATGAAATTTTTTACTATTTGTGAAAGAATTTTTTATATTTTAAAATGAATAAAGAACAAAAATGATGATAGACATTCTCAAAACAAAGTAATAGAACATTAATATTGGTTAATATACTGCATATTGTTATCTTCAAAGTAGTTAATCAGATTATAAGCTATAGGCATGAAAAATGATCAAACAATGAAAGCACAAGTGGTTCTTTTTGATGAATTAACAGAGATTAGTAGTATTATTATCTATCATATCTATATATGTGTATATATATATATATATATATATATATATATATATTCTTTTCCTTTCTGTCTTTTTTCCTTTCCCACATCCCAGTTGTTCTTTCCTTTTAAGCAGTTTCTTCCCCCTTCACTTTCAGAATAACTATTGAACATTTTGGATTTCATTTACTCTTTCAGTTTTTTACACTAAGAAGGCAATATGATGTTTATACATGTGAGTCTGAAAAGAACGGTAAAAAGAAAATAGGCACAAGCAGTTTTGTTTCCCTCAGTGGAAGGATTTCTTTTCTGAAATGTATGTATGTTCTTCAGTGTCATCCCCCTCATGTCGTTCAGGTTTTCAATTGGTCTTTGTAACATTCTGCCTTCAATTTTGTATACAACGAATACTATTGAAAAATGGTTGCTGATGTTATGTTTTCATTGCTCCCTCTTAGTTCTCCCTACAGTGTTGTCTCAGAGGACTTGGGTGGCATCTGTGGGAGGAGCGTCCCTCTCTAGCCTCCAGGGAATGATGAGCTCTTCCTGCCTGTCTGTGGGAAGCCAGGATAAACCACCCCCTGCAGAGGCCAGTAGGCCCACAGTGACCTCTGTGGGATACACAAATGGTTATGTCCTCTTTGCAATTCCAAAATTTTCCTCATAGACAGGTCTCTTGATATTTCTTAAAAACAGACTATACTGGAGTCAGGGAGCCTATCCTGCTTGTGTCCTATCCATCTTAACGGCATAGCACTGCCCTCAGTGGACCTCCCTTTCCCTTCGTCAGTGCAAATGCTACCTCCATGTCATGTCAGTGCCTGACTGTGCTACACAGAGCTTGCTTCAGACACTCCTGATACCTACGCAACTAGAGAATGAATTTATACATTTCAATATATGGTGTCCATTAATTCATATTATTCCATCTCGCATGCTGTCATTTCTATATATGAATACTCATCTATTATTGCAACAGGTTTAGCAATCATTGAAAAGATACAAGCAAGGGGTAGGGTGCACAGGCAAATGTGTTCATATTGAGAATGAATATCAGTTAAAACAGAAATTTTACCATGTATCAAACTGATCCTTTTCCTTTGGACTTCCAATCCCAAATCACACTGTTTCTCATCCCAGTTACCTTTGTTAAATTTAGTCATCAATAGGTAATTGATTCCCGAGTCTTAGAAGCAAATATCTGCCTAGCAATTTAGGAAGATGAAGAAGGAAAATCATGATAATTGGAGAGAAAAGAAATTTCCTTTATTTTTCCCCCAATAATGTAAAATGCCTATTACCAATTACTATGGATTGAAAGGAAAGAGAGACAGACAGACAGATGGACAGACAGACAGGAAGATAGAAACAATGAGGCAGAAAACATTGTTTTAAACTAAAGCAATGAGTTTCGCTGAGTGTTTCATCATGTTTCGCACCATTTTATTTTTTAATTTTCTTTTCAAAATAAACTGGTGACATGTCCAATGTACAGACATCATTAATAATTTAATGATATCTTTTTTATAACAATGCTTTCAAGTTCAAATTACATAATGGAAGATTTTTTGTAATCATCTAAGCTTAAAGCATTTGAAACCAAGATCAGTAAACTGGCAAATATGTGTATTTCCTGTATTATTAAATCATATTTTAACAGTTGCATTACTTTATATATAAAATCATTGACTATAAGAAATTGAAATGTTTCTTTTCTAAAGGGAATACCAAATATTACACAAGAAGATTATTTTATTTTCTATTAAATTTAGAAACTATATTAATTTTCTAAGCAGATTTTATTTCTGGTAACTAGTAATATTTGTGAACACATTCAATATTCTCCAATTCTATGCTAAAAATTGTTTTCTACTGGTTGAATTCAATAGATAAAAAGAGAACATCAGAATTTACACAATTACTACATCAGTTAGAGTTTGGTCAGAACGAAAGAAATAAATTTAGAATTCTTTTAGAGGGAAATAATTTTGTTTTTGGTATTGTGACTTTAAAAGACCATTTGATGGACAAGAGGAATGGAGGAACAAGAAAGTCGAGGTTTGTGTAAAAGAAATCAGTAAGCAGGAACCATATAAAACAAAAGATGATAATTGCAACTTTGCGTAACACACCAGCTGGTATTTCCAAAAAAAAAAAAAAAAAGACCCTAGTAAAATAAGCCACCTGGCAAGTCCAGGATCTCTGCTTCCCAGAATGACTGGAACAAACATGACTGCATGCTGTCTTCTAAGGCTGGAGAAAGAAAGCAGTGCTGGCTACCTTGGAGCTCGCCTTCTGTTCTAGATCTGAGGTATAAGGTAACCAAGGGAGCAGCAGGGAAAAAAGAAAAGGCCAACCTTGCAGCTCATTTTCTGGACTAGATGAACCTTCTGAGTAATTTAACATTGACTCAGGGCCAGGATGTCCAGTTCTAAGTAGAATGAGAGAAAGTCACAAGGTAACTTAGCTTATACACGGTATATACCTACATATATGCCTAGGCCGTTCTTCCAACCTTGATCATCACCATTCCTAATTACCATGCCAATGCAGATTTGGTTCCTTTTATGACTTTGAATGTCATGACAATACCTCTAAGGGTCATAAAATATGAAAAACTCCACCACCTGACAAAGGAGTTAAGTTGATCACAACTCAGACCAAATCCTTAACTCTGTCTCAAACACTGAGGCCTAAAACTCAATGACAGGACAGGTTGGTGCAGTAAGCTCTTCTCACTGACTTGGTCTCATACTGTGGAGTGTACCTCATCTTTTTGCTTTAATAAATAGTGCTGAAAAAGTTAACTTTCTAGTTGTCAAAGACTAAAACTAGACCTATGTCTATCACTATTCACTAAACTAAAGTTGAAATGGATCAAAGATCTAAATGAATATTAAAACAAAAATAACAAATCTACCAGAAGAGAAAGTAGGTAGAAATTTTTAAGACATAGTGCTATACAGAAACTTCATGAACAACACTCGGACTTCACAGGAAATACTTTTACAAATCAACAACTGGGATCTCATCTTATTAAAAAGCTTTTTGCACATCAAAAGAAATCAACAACAGAGTGAAATGACAACTCACAGAGCAGGAAAAGTTTCTAACCAACTGTATCTCAGACAAAGGACTTATATCTGAAACATATAAAGATTTGAAGCAACTCAGACTTTCCCCAAAAATGGACATCTGAGATAAATACACACTTCTCAGATGAAGAAATATAAATGGCAAATAAATATATGAAAAAATTTTCAATATTATTGGTCATTTGAGAGATGCAAATTAAAGCAACACTGAGATTCCATCTCACTCCGGAAAAAATGGTTATCACAAAGAAATTAACCAGTAAAAATGCTGTGGGCTGTGCGAAGAAAGAAACCCTTTTCCACTCACGGCGGGAATGTAGACTGGTACAACTACTGTGGATATCAGTATGGGGATTCCTCTAAAAGATAAGAATAGGGTCCTATTCTACTCAGCTATTCCACTGCTGGATATCTTCCCAGAAGAATTAAAAACATCATACCACAACTATATATGTGCACCCATATTTATAGTAGTACAATTTGTAACTACTAAATTTTGGAAACAACCCAAATGCTCATCAACCAAGGAATGGATAAAAAAATGTGGTATTTTTATATAATGGAATGCTACTCAGCCATAAAGAAGAATAAACTTGAGACATTTATTGGTAAATGGATGCAACTTGAGACCATACTCACAAGTTAAATAAATCCGATTCAGATGTGTAAAAGTCATATTTCCTCTCTGTTATGAGAAACTGAAAGAATAAATACAGTCTAGAATGTACAATAGATGCTGTGAAGAGGGACGTAATTGTTTAAAAGAGAAAAGAAATCACGTGGCTGGAAGGGGAAAGGAAGGAAAGGAAAAGGGAGAAGAATGCAAGATAGCTATAGCATTACTGTCTCTTAATTAATTGAAAAGGAATGTGTGTGCTAATATTGATTGGTGATATTTTTATACCCATATCTTGTACTCTGTGTAACTACTTTGAAAATGACAATATGCAGTGTTTCAACTATTCTTATTCTCACATTAATTTATTATGAAATTCTGTTTTACTCTTTTCAGTGAAATAAAATTAAAACAAAATAAAATAGTCACTGGTTTTCCCGTTACTCTTGCATGTTCTGCTCAATTCTTCATTTAGAAAATCAAGAACCTTGACACAACCTTGACCCGGTAACGCTTCTTCTTCTCTATACGTACCCACCATTAATGGAATCAAATCATACAAAATGAAAATTAAAGTTCCCCAGGCTGCCAGCTTCTGTTGTCTAGGTCAGAGGTAAAATGAGACTGAATGGTTAAGAAAGAAACTAGTATTCTCACGTTCCAGGGCACTTTATATGTGCATATATCTCTACATTGCTTTTTTATTTTCCCAAATACACCTCCAATGACCCACTTCCAAATAGGTGTTGACTCCTAACATCCTATTCAACTTTGAACTCATTGGTCAATTCACCCATTTATGAAGTTTGTGTCCTCTGTATCCAATAATATAGCAAGAGCCTCACCTCTAAATACATGAAATTTTAGGTGAATATTTTAGATCAACAGTGTAGCAAGCTATAAAAAATATACATAGCTACTATCATCTAATTTGTAATTTAGATTGTCATAAAATAACTTATATTGTGGCATTTTTCATTTAATCATGCTTTTAATTGATAGATTGACAAATTATGATTTTTATCTTTAGTGCTTCTGTGTTATACTTGTTGGTGTTTTTTTTTAAACTTTATTGAAAATAGAAATTCAAAGTCTTTGCTTCTAGGACTACCAATGGATCACCTATAGATACACTCAAAATGTCCACCTCCCCGATGAAATGCTATAGCTTTCCCCCATTACTGAGCCTTGTCCCATTGGTACTATCCAGAAGCTATGTGGAAGCATATGGAGTACATGTGTAGGACATTTGCTCAAAGAGAGGTCACAACTTTTGTTGGTGTTTTCTTAATAGAACTATTTTAGATAGGAATAGGTTCATATCCTTTGTAAAATTAGTAGACTTTTGTTTCACTAAAATATTTATGCAATTTGTGTTTTCACTACATATGTTAATTTAACTAGTGAATGTATTTTGATCTCAGATTATTTTTATTATTTGAAAAACAATTATTGTTTTTAAATTATTCTCAGAATTAAATTTATAAATCTGTATATATGCATTTCATTCTGTTCTGTTTACTTTCTTCATATTTAAAACTATAAATTATGAAACTACATTTTTGTAATACTTGTGTTGTTTTAAACTATCAGTTCTATGTGTAAATTCTTGTCATATAATGTCATATATACACATATCTAATTTATTTTTTCATATTTCTAATAATTACTAGATCTTCTTTATATCTTTCTTATTTACTTATAATCATATTCAAAAGATAGTTATATTTTAGTCAAAATTATCAGTTATTTTAGCCAACTTTAACACCCAGTTTATTCCTGCACTTATTAAAAATCTTTCTTCTAATAGACTATTCTTCTTTACTTATGTTAAGGGCTGTTTGCTTTAATCAAATGTTTGAGGATATGTTAAAAATTAATGAATTATAGTTTTTGAGTCCGTGGATATATTGGAATGAATATTTTTGAAATTTATGTTTGAACTCTAGTTTTTTAGAAAAACAAATCCATGAGTCATGCTGATCTACTTTCTTCAAAGCTTTACTGTAATTTTTCGTTTGTCCTATTTCAGAGTAACATCCATTTGTGGAAGAGCTTACATCTAATAAACATTTTGGTTTATGGATGACATGAAATTTATACCTGATCCTAAATATATAAACATTTCTCCATTTATCCTTACTTATGTGACATTTGCAGTATTTACAAATTTTTATTTCATATTAACATTCCATAATGTTGAAACTTTGATTTTTAGAATTTCCCTTTAAATCCATTTAAATAGAATATTATGGTAGGTATGGCTTACTATCAGTATGTTTTGTTCTTTCATCTGGTTATTTTACTTTTAAAACTAATTGGGATATCACTTATTTGTATATGAAAATTCTGTTATTGATAGTCTATTTTTTTCTTATTCATTCTCTATCCATCTTCATATCATTTCTGTGAGCTCCACTTGATATTCTAAAATTTGTTTTCTGAAACTTAACTTTCTCAGTATCGATTGTAACCTGAATTCCTTTCAATCTATATCATACTGATATCATTTTTATGATAATCTCCATCACGAACTTTGAAATTCCCTTGTATTTTTCTGTATTTTCTTATTCAGTATAAATTAATGATACTCTACTTCTAAACTGAAAACATGTTTATGAGATAATCCAGGAGCTATCAGTGAAGTTATTCTATCTTCAGCTGTTTCTTTGGAGGTTAGAGACTTGAGACAAATTTCTCTCAGTTTTGTATAAGCTACTTTGTGTGCCATCTTGGATTTATAGTGCAGGTTAGGTTTTTAATATAAATTAGCGGTAGACTTCCTCCAAGATGGCCACCCAGGTGACACCGTGACAGGGAGGCTCCCTGAATATACCATCAAAATGCTGAAATATAAACTAATATAATAACAGAGAGAAGGAAAAAAGAGGGAGATGGGTCCTCTGGACCCAAGAAGAATCTAAAACGAGAACTGTAGCCCATGGAAAGAGTAAAAGAATGAAATAAAGGCAGAGACCTGTCTGGAGCGGAATCCAATCAGCGCTGTGACCTGAGCTGAGAAGGTACGATCCTGGTGTTCTTGATGCGCGGGGGAGCTGCCGGTGGATTTGCTGTGGTGTGGCGCGACGGCAGAGACGACGGTCGACCGTGGAGCGAGGTGGTCTCGAGCGGGCGAGTGAGTGAACCCAGCGGCCCCCAGCCCCCCACCCCCAAGGGAGAGTGAGGCACAGCCATTTTGAGTCCGGAACTGCACCTAATTAGGCACGATTCCTGGAAGGCTGTGGTGGAAACTGCGCTGGTGCCCTGGGGGAGATAGAGGAGGTTTGGCGGACGGCCCTGTACGATTTATCAGACAGCGGCCCCATCCTCTCGTGCACCACAGTAGACATTCGCGGAGCAGAAACAGGCTCGGGAGAAGCAGTGGACCAACACAGCCTCACGGGCGAGCCCAGGAAAATGCCAAGACGGAAAGGCAGAGGGCGCTCTCTGGACTCTGATACAAGCAGAACCGATTCTAATGCTGAAATGGTCGGGAGTCCAAAAATTAAACTCTCAGAGGAGTTGACAACAGAAGTGGGGAGACAACTCCACGAAGCTATGAAAGAAATTAAAGCAGCACTGTTAACCCAACTGAGAATTGAAATGAAACTCATAAT
>RJWM01033163.1:0-20773 GCA_004363535.1 Dasyprocta punctata | reverse complement strand
ATGGGACTATGCCAGCTGTCTAGTAAACTGTTCATTTACATACTATTATTTTCCTTCCCTTCCTAGTTTCACTTTCCCACTCTCTAAAGTGTGCCTCTTGAGACAGTTTCCCAGGAAACTATCTGCACTCTAATCCTTGCTTCAAAGTCTGCTTTGGAGGAAACCCAACCTAAGACACGCAGTCTAGAATAAAAGGGGAAGAGTCTGAATGTGTGTTCATTAAGTTGGCACTCAAAATGGTGCAACACTGAGAAATCTCAAGAATTTCTTCTTAATCTTTATTTATAAATAACATTGCTATACTATGTTTCAAGGTAGTGAAATAGAATTGGTCCTAAAGCCTATGACTTCTAATGTCTATATATCATTTATCTGCACATCTACCACTATATTCCTCTTCCAAATTCAATCTGAAATATTTCAAGACACTTTCACCAGCACAAAGCTAAAATTATAGTTTGATGAATGCAAGTTACAAATGGTTAATACACATTCATTTGTCTTTTTGTAGGTCACCTAAGAAAATAATTTCCTTAAATATAAATTAATATAAAAATAATGCACTGCTATAGAAGAAAAACAGAAGTATAGCAGATAAAGCCAAAGTGTCCACCCACTCACTCTCTCATGCCCATTTCTTTTCCCAAGTAACTTTATATTTCCATAATGCATTCACTGCACTTATAAAAATAAAGCTATCATTTTTACATTATGCTACAATACTGTTGTGACTTGCTTTAAGCAAAAGAAGTTATAATTGCTTCCCCACACAAACATAAATGCAACCATCTTCCTTAAAATCATAAAACAAATTAAATTCTTAAACTGAGGTACCACTGTACTTAAAAAAAGTCAGTTAACACTTAAACATATTTCTCTGGCTAACACTGGTTTCTTGCCTCACTGTCATGCTGTTTTATTACGGTATTAGGCAATTTTGGGTAAAAATTATAAAAGATTTCTACTTCTAAAAATCTCTTTCTAAAGGCAACAAAAAAGATACTCTCTTTCTAAAGGCAACAGTAACAATAAACAGGTCTAAACACAGACAGTGTCCTAGCAACACCAATGATCTAATAGATAATGAGGCATTACCAACCAAGAGGGGGAGCTACAGGTGGAAGGATTTAAACCACTTCCATCACTTCAACCCTAGGAAGACAGCTGTTCTGATGCAGTAACCCACAGAGTCCAGTCTCACTAGGAAGGCTGCAGAGTATGCCAGCAGAGGTTCTGGTCAGCAGACCAATCACCTGAACTCCTAACAGCCCCCCCCCCCAGTAATGATGGTGGTCTAAGAACCACACATTCAGTCCCAATCAAGACTAAAGACTAAGGACTGTGAGTGAAATGATGAAAATACAGAATGGAGTAGGAAACAGATCTGATGTCAGATATTGTGTGCTATCAACTGCTCATGCCAGCCTCCTCTTCTCATCTTCACTTCTCAAAAGGGTTGGGCCCTACTGTTGCTCTAAGCCAATTTCACCTGAGGTCATGCCAATCCTTGGGAAATAACTAAGATGCTACAGCTCTTTGATTTATTGTACAGGTGGCACTTCATGGGAGTAGGGAAAGCAAAGTTTAATAAAAGATACTGGAACAGACTTCCCATATGTGGACAGAAAACTCAAGTTGGACACTACTTGAAACTAACAACCACCATAAAAAAAAAAAGACTAAAAAGTAGATTAATGACTAAAATGTGAACTACAAAACAATAAAGTTTTTAGGAGACAAAAAAGATAATCTTGATGGTCTTACAGTAGGGAAGATTTCTTAAGACAAAACACCAACCAAATTAAGATCTGTTCATCAAAGGCACCATAAAAAGAGCAAAAAAGAGAAGCTACAGAGTAGGAGAAAGTAACTGCAATTCATTTACAACAAAGATTCAGTATCAAGAGTATATGTTACTTACAACTTTCATAAATTAATGAAAAGAAGACATTAATCCAATAGAAAAACGAGGGGGAAAAATAAAGAGATTAGAACAAGCACTTCACCATTGTGAAGCTTTAAATAGGGAGTTGCAGATTAGAATCACAAATAGCACTACATGGCTATTAAATTCCAAGAATGAAAAATATGACAATACCAAGTGTTGAAAATAGGATAAACTTTCATATACCAGCAAAACAGTGTTCGATGGACAAACTGACACATACATATTCTACTGATTCCTATATACCCTAAGACTACTCTTCTGTGTGCCAGAATGTCAAAGAATGTTTAATAAAATAATTTATAAAAGAAATAAGTGGATTAAAGATAAATGGAACATGAATAAACTGTACAAAATAATGTTGAGTGAAACATGCTCGCACAAATACATACAATATCATTCTATAAAGTTTTAAATCAGGAAAACAATTTATATTGTTTTAGATCCTGCATACACTGGCAGTATTAAAAAGCAAGGATATTATCACTATAAAAGTCAGAATATTGGTTAGTTGAAAAGGATGATCATAAAAGAGTAAGTGATGAGAAACTTGGGGTGCTCATTACATTCTATTTATATGTGAGCAGGTTTTACTAGTGTTTGTTTTACAAGGATATGTTAAACTATACATATGATATTAATAATGTCACATTTTATAATTTTAAGATGTTAAAAAGCAAAACAAATGTATTTGGCTCTGTAACCAAACAGATCTTATCAAAAAGTTTGATGTGTATCTCAAGTGTGACATCAAATTCCCCTGTCCATGATAAAATTTGTGCAATTTCCTCAAACAAATTCCTCTCTATTCTCCATTCTATTTGTCTACAAAATCATAAGGATGTCGTGAGAAGTAGAACAACTTGGAGTTGTGCCATACCATAAAGAAAACCAGCAGAACAGAGGTATCCCTGGTCCAAGTACAAGGGTTTCTGACTCTTATTTATTGAGTATTCCTAAATTAAGAGGTTGATTCTTCAATTGATTTCTTCTATGTTTGGTTGTTTATTTATTTGTAGTACTGAGGATTATACCCATGGCACTGTGTATGCTAGGGAAACACTTTACCACTAAGCTACATCCCCAGTCCTTTTTAGTTTTTTATTTAGAGACAGGGTTTCACTAAGATCCCTAGGCTGGCCTTGAACCTGCCATCCTCCTGCTTTAGCCTCCAATAGGTGAGATTGTAGGTGTGCACCACCAGCATAGTTTTCCAAGCTTACTAAAAATAAATGAAGAAGGAGCAATATGAGACGTAATTCCTAAAAATTAAAAACAAATGCATGTATTAAAATATTAATACACAAAAATTAGAAAAATCTTTGCTATTACAAAGATTTTTCATAAAAAGCAAGAACAGTTTAAGGATGGTGTTAATAAGAAAATGTACAGTTATGGCACTGTTTTTTTAATGTGAAAATCAATTCAATCAAACCAAAAACTTCAAAACTGATTTTAAAACATTTATTACACTGTTACTAATGGTTATCCACTAATAATGTGGTAAAATATTTGAACAGTAAGAACAATGATACATATTTTCAATCCATAAAAGGTAAAAATTATCCTTCTCTCTTAAGAGTAGACTTATTCATTCAACTCTTACTGAGAACCAATGCTTTGTGCAAATCACTAATTCAAATCCATCAAACTCCTATGTGCAGTCATTTATCTAAATCAAATATGTTTTCAATTATGAAATTACACTTTATTGAGCACTAAAACACAAAGATCTACGTCATAATCATATAAACACTGAATATTACTAACTATGATTTGGAAGGAACACCTTAAATAGCCTATCGCCATGACCTTTGGTTGCTCAAAAAATAAATTTCTTAGATAACTCTTGAATAGAAATAACTCTTGCATTCTAAAATTCTGTAACAGTATGAGATATTTTATATCATTTATTTTAAAATTTTTTAAATGAGAAAATTAACTCATCTAAAAAAGCTGTAAATTTTTACTTACATATTCAGGTTTTAGTTTTTTATCTCCTCCTCTCACGGCCACTTTTTCTAGTTTATCTATAATGGGCCCAATCATTTCCTCATCTTTAAGCTGAAGCTCTTCATGAATTATTTCTATATCTCGAATGGGATCTACACTTCCTTCAACATGGGTGATATCATCATCTTCAAAAGCACCTAAAATAAATTAAAAGGAAGCAATTCAATAAACAAATAATACAGGTCATTATGATTAGAGTGAATAAAGATTTCCAGAAGGTGAACAAATAGCTACCATGAATAAATTATTCTGAAAATTCTATACAAGTAGGATACAGTGGTGTTTTTTTTCCCCATTTAGTAAAACTTAGGACATTAGCAATGAAACAGCAGCTCAAGAGCCTCAACATTTCAAAAACTGACTGAAAAAAAACAAAACAAAACAAAAACCCAAAAATACAATCTTCCAGAACTACTGGCATTTTCAAGTTCAGTACATTAAAAGATACTGAATTCTAGGCATGAGAGCCTGAAGTTCTAAACTGCACTATTAGGGTTTCCAAGGGAAACCAGATTTGGGGAGGCGGGGGTTGAAATCATCTGGCAGACCTCTTCCCTGCTTCAATCTACTTTATCACTGTGGCTCTGACGGTGATTAGATAATGAACCACTCAGACACACAATTTACACAGCAGCTAATTTCATCGGCCTGATTTGAGGGTATGGTTTTTAGGGGGCTATCAAAGAAGCAGATGAAGGTGCATTTGTCATATATGAGTGACAACCATTCACACTATCTGAACAAAATGGTGCTGGCCCTTATTAGAAACACATGCTATTATCACATATTTAAAGTGCAGTTGAAGCCATAATTTCAAATTGCCAACTGGAAACATACGGGTAAAACAACCAGATATTACTGAAGCATGTGTACTGACTTTATGCCCTTTTGAAGACATAATGTGGCAACATAATTCAACTGGGATTTACTCAAATTACCAAAGAACAGTATTACTAAAAATGAACAAATAATAAGAAATATTATAAGCAGAAAGCAATGATATAGCCAGAAAACAATAAACACACTTATGAACAAATTTCATTAAAATTAATAATTAAACTTTACATATATTTTCTAACATAAAGTATCAATTATTTTAGACAGAAATGTCATAGAAATCATGAGTTTGTTAAGACAGTGTACAGCTCATTTTTGATACCAAAGACAAAACATTCTTGTTACATGTTATAAAAAATTTTAAAATACAATTTCCCACAATTAAAAATACTTTGCATCTTAATGTAGGTTATTCAGTAGTAATAAAAAACTTAAATATATGATCACAATTAAGATATAAGGAATATGGAAGTATTTTTGTCATATAACTGATGTCAAATTTATATGAACAACTTAACAAGAAATAAAGAGGGTATACTATATTTTACTAATAAACACAATAGACAGATAAGCCTCACCTCCTGGGAAGCACAATATTATTTACTTCTTGTTAAGATTTAAAGCATCTTATACGAATGACATAATAATAGAAAATAAAAAATAAAAGCTCCCCAGAAGTCAGAGCAACATAAATAATGAAGTTACAGGAAAAAACTAAGCTTCCTATGATACTTAGTAGGAAAACTATCCTACACAGTTGCAGGGGCCAATGATGCAATACCAACATCTTCACAGTAACAGGTTTAGCAAGTTTTAACCGGTAATTTCTCAATTATAACACTAAATTATAGCTAAGTGGGTAAGGCAGAAATCTAGTAATGTCAATTCTTTTGGAAGCACAGGAATTGTGTTTATTTAAAATTCTTCATCAGTTTTGTCTTAAAAACTTTATGATGAACATGTGTTGTTTTTACAACTGGAGATTGAATCTAGAGGCTACTGAGCTACATTTCCATCACTTTCTATGTTTATTTTGAAACAAGGTCTCACTTAAGTCAGCCAACCTGGCCTCAGACTTGGATCCTTTTGCATCAGCCTCCCGAGTAGCTGGGATTATAGGTGTGCGTCACTACACCCTGCACAAACCATGTTTTCTTCAACACAACAGGTTTAGTTTTCAGAAAATCTGCATAAACCTTTGCTAAAATTTTGGTTTTGCACTAACTAGCCAAAGGGGAAAAACCATTATTACCATGAACATTATTTTGTACCTAATCATTTACATATATACGAATATTAACTATTGTAAAGCTTTGTTTTTCAAATTTTTATAAAATAAAATTGACCATAAAGTAGGTTTGTGGATTCCATGACCAAGATTTTTTTCAATTTTTAAATTTATTTGTACATCATACAGGTTGTACATGCACACAAAAAATCTTAATTCTTCTTTCGTTCCTTGGCCCTCCCATTTCTCCCTACTCCTTCCCATTTGCAAAACACCTATTTCCACTTTTTTTTTCTTTCAATTCTTCCTTTTTGGGTTCCCTTTCCCTTCCCTTTCTCCATCTCCTATTCCTCTTCTCATTTGAAAAAAGATCTCCCTACTTCCTATTATCTTTTATTTTATTCTTTATCTATAGCACAAAGATTTCCTGCCCAGCAATCCTACCATGTTTCCTTTCACAACAAAGTATGTCTGCTTTTCAAAACTTTCTCTCATATTTCCTAAGCTTTCTCCTTTTCTCCTGCTACTGAGCAGATAACCTACCCCTTTTCACTTCACAGAGGAAACATGTATCATTTGTAGAGAACCAAACCTTTCTTTTAATTTTGCTCAGCCTTTACTTCTTCTCAGCAGTAAAATGGAAAACACCATGCATTACTCTTGGTCAATCTCTTTTATCATTTCTATTCTGGATCCTATTCCCTCCCATGAAGTTTGCTCTACCAATTGTTTACTTCCTGAGACCTCAATTATGCCTGTCTCACCTATATTTGTGTTATCTGTTTCTGCTAATACTTGTCCATTAAAATTTGAGTAGGCTTATGACCCTACATTAAATCCATTATATTAGTCATCCCTGGACATTAATTCCTACCCCAGTCACTGCTTTCTTTCCTCCAATTCAGAGCCAGTTATTTACCTTTTTAGAACTCAACCCAACCTAATCTGGCACATGCCTCCACTATGTTACCAGAAATCTATCTTAGAGGACTCCATAGCCATTCTTTAGAAATGACTGTTCAGTAGCTGCAGAGCCCTGAAAGTCTCTGTCACTGCATTTTTCTTTCCTTTTTTTTTTTCTTTTTTTTTGTGCTGGGAATCGAATTTAGGACCTTGAACCTCAGTGCACTTCAGGCGCTGTACCACTAAGCTATAACCCTGGTCCCTTCACTGCATTTTTCTAACTACATTCTCCTATCTTCTGCTATTTTCTCTAGTCATTTATTCTCAGATCTCCCTCCCTTCCTCCCAGCAGTGATGGACTCAAACTCTAAGACCTCACTAGTGCTCTGCAAGCACTCTACCACTAAGCTACACTCTCGAGCCCTAAGACAATCCTTTTCTTGCTGTAAGTCCCCTATAAATGTTGATGTCTCTTATCCCTCCTTTACTCTCCCACTAACACAATCTCCAGCCCAGAACAGTCCTAAGTGGTTTTGGTATATTTTGAGGTGACATCAAATAAAATGAATCCCAAAATATCTTTTTAGTTATATAAGTCATTTCCAAACAAAATTTATTTACTAAGTGAATAAATGCATAATATCAATGTTTATACTAATGTTCTGGCTTCTACAGTTTATATAACCTTCTTTGTAAATAACATTTGCATGCCCATATGCCACAGGATAGTCTGCAGAGTATTTATTTCTTAGTATGATGTGGCAGAAATGATGAGTTAGCTATTTTCAATGATTACAAGTGACTGAAAACTGATCAATTTATTCATTCACTCAAAGCCTACCTTATTCAATAAAGATTTCAGTATGAAGGACAAACCTGTACTTTGTTTAGACATTAAATCTGTGAAAGACTTCAAAAATAAAAATATACTTCGGAAATTCAGGACTTGAGAGAACTACTTTGCTATACTACACCTTACCTTGGGTTGTATTCAATTTTCAGAAGCAAAGCATCCTTAGCTAGCTACTAGAAGTCAATTTTAAAATACCTGATTATTGAAAAGTACGAGCTTCATAACAACGCATTTATTTTATTTTTGTTTAAATTTTATTTTTTTAGTACATGTCCAGTGCATGTAATACATCATTGCATTCATCATAGGGAATTTATTTATACCTGTACAAAATATATCATAAGAATTCTTTTATTCTCATCCCCCTCTCCTACTGTGGTTTTTCTGAAAAAGACCTTTTTTTTTTTTTTTTTTTTGGTACCAGAGATCGAACTCACAACCTTGTGCTTGCCAGGCAGGCGCTCAGGCCGCTGAGCTAAACCCCTGGCCCCAGGCCTTCATTATTTATGTAGCCCAGGCTGGCCTTGAATTCACTGCAATTCTCCTGTGTCAGCCTCCTGTGCTGGGATTACAGATGTACACTACCAGGCACAGCCACAGCAATATTTTATAAACCATCTGTCATGGAAACCTTGATATCCCAAATGGCATGTCTAGAGGGTTTTCTTTGGCAATATAAGGATATGTCCATTTTTATGGACTATGAGATGGATTTTTATGTTTTTTCTATTCTCTACCACTTAAGTAATGTAGAAATAAAGAATCCTTTGCTATAGAAACTGCCACCCTCTCAACATGTTTATAAACTACAGCATGTATGCCTTGCTATATCTTAGTTCCCAATTGGGTTGCGGGGGAAGCTCTTTTGTTTATCTACTACCTTGGTTAATTTCTCTCCTTGCTGAGACAAACACCTGACAACCAAAATTAGGGAAGAAAAGGTTTATTTAGCTTACAGTTTTTGGAGGTTTCAGTCCATAATCCACTGGCTCCAAGGCAAGGTGGCATGGCACTGGGGTATTACTTCGAGGCAGCAGCCACAGCAAAAGGGAGAAAATCTCCACACTCTCTTGCTATATAGTCTAGGCCTTGAACTCACAATCTTCCTAAGCCTCTCCAGTGTTGGGATTACAAGCATGCGCTAGCACACCCAAATAGATTTGGTCTTAGTAACTATACAATCTAGCTGGAAAAACAAACTAGCCTATTAAAAAGAACACTAACAAGAACCTTAAATATAAGTATAATTAATAACAAGACCTTTAAAAATAAAAACATGTAAGTAAAGAAGCTGACAAGTAACAAAGAAAAGCATCAGATAAAAAATAAAAGGATGAAGTGAACAAAGCTTCCTGGAGAGCTGACCACAGTGAGAAACTATATTGAAGAAAAGATAAACATTTATGATACCTTATGTGGGGTAGAGGGGATAGGGAGTTCAGATGGCAAGGTTAAGTCTAGATTTCATTTGCTAGTTAGTAAACAGCCATCAATGGTTCTTATGATAATGAAAAATAAATGGAAAGTAGTATTTTAAAACACTAACCAGAAGTAAGGAACCAGTTAAAAAGAAAATTGCTACACTACAAATACGAGAAGTACAATGAGAAGTATGCTAAGATATTGAAGGAACTACTGAAGGATGAACAGTGAGACAGCTAAAGAAAACAATGTCAACTAGATAAAAACAATGATGCAGTGGGGAGGGAGAACGGAAGAGAAGAGAGGGAAAAAGGGAGAATAAGAGGTCATACCAAGTCAAAAGATTTTTACTTGCACTATGTTAAGCAAGCCCCATAAAAACAAAATTAAAAGCCCAAACCAGGTATGAAACTAAAAGGCATTATATAACCAAGGAACAGATTATAAAGAGAAACAAAATTTACACAAACATATGATAACATTAAATCTGCACCAAATCATCGTGTGCATTATTTCACATTACTTTCCAGCTTGTTCTGTATGGCAAGCAATGAATGTTTTGAAAAATACATCCTAACCCAGAATCCCATAAATACTTAGTAAAAGGTTAGAAACCACATTTCTAAACCAGCAGAAGATAAATTATTAAATACAGTGTTCAAATGAAGACAAGGTCATTTGTCTCAAAAAAAAACTTTCATCTTTTCAAATTTCTAGTTCATTCTTCAAAGCAAAGTCGTCTTACGTCAGAATTCTGGCTCTTAACTTCTTTATAATTCTCTGCTTCATCATCATCATCATCAACATCATCATCATTTTAAATGAGTTGGATCTTGTTATGCTGTCCAAGCTGATTATGACTTCCTGAGTTCAAGTGACCATCTCCCTTAGTCTCCAGAGTATTCCTACTGTGCCCAAAAGCTTATTATTATTTAAAGCGGAGGGAGTTGGGGAGGGGGATGGTCGTTGTTTGTTTTGCACTGTTGGGGATTGAATCCAGGATCTCATACAGATTCCCAAACATGCACTGGCAACTAACTTAACATCTACAGTTTCAACTATAAACACTGGAAACTGCTTTTCATGAATGACAGGACAAATACTCATTCTTGCATGGGGAAGGAAAAGTGGCTTAGGCGGGAAGGGGTAAACTATTTATTGTACACTCCAAATGCTCTGATTTCAAAGTGTAGTTTAAGCTCCAGTTTATAGGTGCACTTTAAAACTTCAGTTTTCATGTAGCTAAATTCCCTTTGAGCAAAAATAAAATCTAATTCACAATTAGATCTCAAGCTTGTAATATTTTTATCTGTATTACATATAATGTGAAGTTTTAAGTACTTACATTATAAGCAGGAGAAGGGCATTTTAATGTGCTATATCTACTAAAAAATCAATTTGCTTTTTTTAATGACAACGGAGAACAATGCGAATTTTGGAACACATAAAAGAAAAAATCATTCTGCTAACAAAGTTCTGTTAAAAAGGATGCAGGTTCAGGTCTCTAGCCTTAAAAGTTTGAAGTAAATGAAGAGAGCTATATAAATCAAATTTCAATTACTTTAAGTGGACCCATTTCTCAAACTGTGGGAAAACAAAATATTTGAAAACATATAAAAATGGAAATAATCTAGTCATGAAAACTGTTAATTACATGATACAAAAGCATAAAGTGAACAATATTACTGGACTTAATGGGTTGTACTTATTCACAATGACCAATCAAAAGTAATTTTTAAAGTCTTCAATCTTCACTTTTTAAAAAGAAACACTATTATTTGAGATAAAGCCACAGCCCTAAAATAATCCAACCTATGCTACAAGCTAATTGTATTATACTAGAATAGAAATTAGAACTAAGGGTAGCCAACAGAATTTGATCTTGCTTCGTTTATCCCTCTTCTCATCTCATCCCAAGGAAAAGATCTAAAACCAAATCTAAGCCAAAAAGGAAGAAAACTACCATCTCTTTGATATATTCAAACATTGATCTGGCTTTCCAAAAATCTTAGTCAAACACATGTGGCTGATTTTGAGGGGCCAATCTAAAAGAAATTATAAACTATTCAAGTGTAACTTTTGCACAAAGTAGCTGACTTATATTGAAGCAATCAAGAAATGCTCTAAGTAAAAATAATTCCCAATTCTGAGACAAACAAATACTTACTATAGGAAGGAATAATAAAGTTGTCAATAAGTAAAACTCTTGTTCATTATTTTCTCCTACCGATAATTCACTTAAATTTTAAAAAAAATACTTTTAAGCCCTGAATCAAAAATAAAACATTAGGCAGGCCGGGAGTTCCACTCAGTGGCTTAAGCGCCTGCCTGGCAGGCACAAGGTTGTGAGTTCGATTCCCGGTATATCTGTGGAGGGTCAAAAATAAAACATTAGGTAAAAAGGGTGAGATATGGGGGGGGGGAGCAGGCAAAAAAGACAAGAAAAATGTTAAAATTAGAATTCATATTAGTGTAGGAAAAAGCAAAACAGCCTTTTGGTTATGACTGGCATTTAACTGAAAAGAAGCAACATATTACAATATTAGATAACTCTTTTAAGTGTACAAAACACCAGAAAATTCTACTTAACAGTTACTGGTATTATATTATAGATAATTAGATATCGGTACCTTAAGGAATCCTTAAAGTCACTTAAAAGTTATGAATTATAATCCAGAGTCAACACTTCTGGCTAATTATATTCAATTGCTCAAGGGTTTTTGCATTTTCAGTGGCTGAAATTCTATCAACTCTTTCCAAAAAAAAAAAAAAAAAAAAAAAAAAAAAAAAAAAAGCTGCTTAGCAAGAACCAACACTCATCTCTCAATAAGTTTTACAACTAATTTTATATTACATAATACATACTTTAAAGGTGTAAAAGGCAAATTTAATCGATAGTATTTAGAATTAGTTTTAAGATTCTGTCTTACTTCCAATGCTGAGCTAGCTGCTTTTGTTCTACCTACCTTTCCCAATAACTATATCACTACTTTCCTAACTTATAAAAACATCATGTACTCTTCTGAAAGTAGAAAAACCCCTGGATAAACTGGCCATGCTCCACCTTCTGACCTTACAACCACCACTGTCCACAAATCCTCAGCTCGAATCAAACTCTTGAACCCAATTATTATATCTGGAAAGTTCTTGGTGTATAATTGTTACTATTTTTTTGTCCCCTCCCATTCTGGGGCCTCAAAGATATATATTCTTTCTATTATAAATTATAACCATCCTTAAAATGCATAGCTTAATTTCCCCCCCATCAAAAAGATAATTCTGGAGGAATCTGGATCTAAAGTATCTCCACAGTCTTTGGTTTGTACAAGAGTTGAAGAGACTCCTTTGGAATAAAGTACAATAAAAATGACGGTTAAATATATTAACCTAAATAAGACTTCTGGGTTAAATGTTATCCTAATTATGCACTCTGAGAAAATCATTTTTATACCTTTCCACATAGTAATACTATAAGGAGAAAAAAAACAGAAAAACAAAAACTAGAATTCTGTCTTTACTACTAGCAATGAATAGAGGGGTCATGTGAACTCCCTGTCATCCAAGAAAGAGACTAACCACCAAATCAGAGCCTTAACTTTTCTATTACTGGTACCCATAATACCCCCACTTTCAATCAAAACTGAATGCTTTCATTTTCCATCTTCCATGTCTGCCTTTCAAAAAGTTATGCACTGTATCTTTCATAGTCTTAATTGTCACTGGAATGATATTTTCACAAAGAGGACTTTTATGACCATACCATCTATTTCAACTACTACAGTAATCTTTCTGTTCTACTCATGATTTTTAGCATGGACATCAAGTGTTACAACATGTGATTCTACTCTTACTTACCTAAGCTCAGGAGTTATCTCTTACAAATCTCTCCAGTGTCTATAAGGAAAGATAATGAATAAAGGACTCTATGAATGAATTAATGAATGTTTGAAATACTCGTTAGCACTCAGAATATTTTTTATAAGAAACTGTAGGAGAGAAACTACAGATTCTACATGAAGCAAAATATGTAGCACATAGGAATAAAGAACAAATTTTACAACACCCAATAAGATATTCAATGAGCATTTCAAAGAAACCAGTGCTGAGCCTAACAACCACATAAATTAACTGAGAAGGATAGACAGAAATAACAGGTATGAAAAGTTTCTTGTGTTTGATCTATTTGTGAACTCCTTAATTACTAGTGATGGATATTCTTTTAGCTTATAAATTACCTAGGTATGTAATTTCCAAAGAAGTGGTCTTATGATCTGGCTCTTACTCACCTGTTTTCTAAAACGTTCTTTAAGTGACTCTATTATGTATAAAATCTAATGGCTTGGAGAGAGACATTAATAATGTCAGAAATGCAGCAGTAGACTCTAGGGTTCTAGTTGTAAAAATGACAAGAAAGTGGCCAAGTGGATGTAAAAAGAATTAAGATTCTTATGTACATGTAACCAACTCACCATGATGAATACAATCATGATGCACTGCAAACATGTACTAGTAAAAATTAAAAAGGAAATGGCCAAATACAAAAAGTATATAGTAGAATTTACAAAGACTTTTTTGTATTGTGGGGAGAAAGAATGATATAGAACTGAGAAGAAATGAAATGTGGACAGTTAACTGGAAGTGTGTAAAAGTTTGTTAAAGATACAAACAGTAAGAGATACATTTACCAAATGGTTGCTGAAAGTTAAGCACGTAGATTATAAAGGCACTGGGTATAAACTCTAGAAATATTTTTTAATAGCTGCTAATTAATGGTGCCAGACCCAGAAAGTAAATTTCAGAGATCAGAAAAAGCCGGAGCAGTCACTGAAGAGCAACAGCCATGACCTCATGCCACCCACAGTGGTAGGTCTCATAAAGGTCACAAAGTAACCAAGAACACAAGCAGGCAAAGGCACAACCATCACCGTGGGCACCTCACCATGTGCACTGAGTCTCTGATGTAAGAAGTCTGGCTTTGTCTGGCATCAGCAGTATGCCAGGAGTGCTCCAGGTCCCCAAGGACAAACAGGCCCTCAATTATACCAAGAAAAAAGAGAGACACACATCCAGGCCAATAGGAAGAAAGAGGAGCTGAGCAATGTCCTAGCCACCATGAGGAAAGCAGCTGCTAAGATCTGAGCTCCCTCTCCTCTCTGTGACAAAATGGAACCTTTAATGGGAGAAAAAAAAAAAAAAACCCTCAAAAAACCAAAACAAAACAAAAAAAGCAGTCAAGTAAGATTAGTTTCTGTTCTCAAAGGTATTTATAATCTAATAGAGGAAACAGATCAACATATAATAAATGTAAGAAAGTACATCCAGGATGAAGAGGACTAGGGTAAAAGACAGTATTAAGTTGATGGAAAAAGTTGATGGAAAAAGCCTCAAGGTTTCAAACTGGAACACTGGTGTAGTGCAGATGCCTTTTTAAAGTTTAGATTCAGATTCATGTAGAGGTTTTGATGGAAGTATAAATAATTTAGTCCCATATTTAAGTGTATTGATACTGTGAAGAGATAAAATACTGTCTTGCTAGATTTTGAAACTGATGTTTAAATGCTTGAAAAATGTAAACATGTGACAGGTATTAATCAGTCAGTAAATGGCTGGCTATTAATTTTAAATAACTACTTTATATATTTTATTCACAGTATCAGTGGATTCTCTTACCTGGTTCTCTTAATATATAGAAAGGGGAACAGAAAGAATGTAAAAGGTAGAAATCCCCAAGAACATCTGGTATTAGGCTAGGAAGATGATGTTTGGAGCACATGCATATTATACAATGTGGATAACATTCTTGGGCCCAAATGAAAAGTACTGTGAAAGTACATGTTTGAAAACCAGATAACATACTTCACAAAACAATTATACCCTTAAATACAATAACCTACAGTTTTCAAATGAAAGCAGAAACAGGGAAGCAAGGATAGGGCCTAGAGAGATTAAGGACAGACAAGCAGGAACACCCTTTTGAAGAAGAGTAAGACAGGTCACTGCAATCCACATGAGTCTTCCAACACAAGTCACTCTAACTAACCCAACAAAATGGGTACCAACCACCTGACGATTTCCACAGCACCTATAGCAATCCTTAAGTCACTGTCAGCCCACAAGAGCTAGCCATCATTCATAGTTAAGCCAGGGCAAGCAATCACCACCAGGTGGTGCCAAATCAAAGCCAGATTTGGATGGGCTTGAACCTTGTAGCATCCACCCCTCCTTTCCACCCATTTCCAACAGGAGCTAACTATGCAGACTCATCCATTATTTCATTCTAGTAGAAAATAAGCAAACCCATGTTTCATGCAACTGAAACTTCTGGACCCACATAACACACTACAGCAGAGAAGAGGTGGTTATGGTATTGCATTCTTTTCAGGAAGGGACAGTACAACTGAGCTTATTACAAATGAACATATTTTAAAATATTTTTGCTTTATGCCACCTCATTAATATAAACTTACGCAAGCTCTTTAAAATAATCAGAAAATCATCAATAAAGATTCAGTGTACACAAAGTTCTGGTATAATCAAGACTCCAAAGAGTTAAATATGAATACAATTTCTGCTTTAAGGCTTTCCCACATGGCTACCCTAACAACCATTATCTTTACTCCAGTATCTTCAAACAGAAGTGAAAGAATATAATATTTCTGATCCCTCTAAAAAAAGTTAAATGATCCCATTAACTCTTTTTGTCTACACAGCATAAAACAAAGGGACCCTGGTAGTAAAGTAAGACAGACCTCCCCATCCATTCCATGTACAATTTTTAAAAAAGGAAGTTTCTCTAAATTCTGTTAAGGGTCACCTCAAATTTTCTAGTCAACGATTTCCTGGCAAACTTATTGCCTTCAATTTCCATCCTATCACCTCCACCACAAGATTTTTAGTACAGCTTATATGTTATACCTGTCAAGATCTGATGACTGTATGTTATGTATTCATCTGAACAGAACCACTACACTTAGTTACAGGCTATCATCAACCAATTCATTCTCTTGCTAAAATCAAGTCATCCAATTACTCCTTGACTAATCAAGGCTGTTTTGCCTTTTTCTTTTTTCAAAAGGTACTCAACAGCATAAACAGTTCACTTACAAGAAATGGAAAGGGGCTAATCAGCAGAATTATTGTTTTGCTGCTACAATTTGCAGTATTTAAATTTAGTTGCTGATTGGACTGAAAGTTTTATGATATAGCATATGAAACTAGTTTAATAAAACTGATGTTATGTTGCTGTATTGTCTTGCCATGGCTATATCAGTTTACTTTGTAGGACACATAACTTCTTTCTTTAAAATGAGGATATTTAAAGACAAGTTTTAGTGTACTTTTCTACATATACAGGTTTTATAAACGAAGATATCCTAACAATTCATGAATATTATTTTTCAAATTAGCAACTGTGAACACACTTAAGCACATTTGGTTGTCATATATAAAAAACATAATCACTTGGATTTTTCTTCTACATTTACTCTGACTTCTAAGAAACAATAAAACAATGAGCTATATTTTAAATATATGCTGCCCCTTGTATAATAAACAGTGAACATTACCCATTTTGCAGTGAAAGGGGAGGTAGGGTCTCACTAAACAGTCTAGGCTGGCCTTGAACTTGTGATCCTCCTGTCTTAGCCTCCCAAGTGCTGGGATTACTGAGGTGTGCTACCATGGCTGGCCTTGAGCATTACACTTTCAAAATGGGCAGTGTTTCCATAACAAGAATTTCAGATGCCCATAAACTACAAAATGAAGTTAATGTCCATTAGTATTGTTATTCTGATCTACAAAAAATTTCTGAGAGTCTAAGAGAATGACTAAAGCACTAAATTAAAACTTTGATTTTTATATTATGTTTATATTATAAATTATTTAACAAAATGTTTATACATGAAACCTTGACAGAAATCTTCAGAAAATTTTAAAAAGAGATGGAATGCAACCTTTATAATTTGCTTTATTATATACAGAAGGGCAGGGAATATAGCTTAGCAGCATAACAGCCTGCCCGGCAAGCGCAACATCATGAGTTTGACTCCCAGTACCAATAAATAAATAAATACAGACAGACAGACAGACAGAGATACATTAACAAAATGATCACCTTGTTTTGCATTTTTGGTACCAAGGATTGAACTCATGACCTTGCCCCTTGCCAGGCACATACTTGTGCAGCTGTACTATATCCCTAGTCCCTATTTTGTTTTGTAGAAGAAAGTAAAATTACTTTTCATACAACTAGAAAATGCCGTTACGTTAAAATGACTATTTTAGCTCTTTAAAATCTTAACTGTAAGCAAATTCTTTATATATTAAAACAATGTTATGCACATACCATCAACCAGAATATGTATCATAGAGAGAAAAATATCGGTAACAGACACAGTGCTAAAACAATTTGAGTTCTTTTTTTTTGTATGTACATATACAAATGATACTACATATAGGAAATTACCCACAGATTTATATATTACATACTAAGACTTATCTAGAAATGAATTCTAGAATTGTAAAACTCTATTTCCACTTTTCAGAAGTCTTAATTTCACAAATACATTACCAAGGCATATAAATGCCAGTACATTTCAAATAAATGCTATTATTTTAATAAATTTAAACAAATTTAATCTGGTTATGCTGAAAGTCAATAAAGAAAATAAATTTAAAACAAAATTAATTAACAACAGAGCACTAATATTCATTAATGATGAATATGTCTCAGAGTAGGCACACCTGCCAATATATTAAAAATAAGTAAAATCAACTACAAAAGTGATAAATCAAATGCCATAGTAGACTTGACTTCTCGAGACAGCATTTTCAGCAGTCTTTTGTGGCTTTGTTTGGAGCTATAGTCCTTTAAGTTTTGTCTTCATAAAGCCCTAACTAGTTGTAATCATTTGCAGCCTAATTGTGGACATTTATCTGCTTTTCTTATGCATAGAACATAGCTATTAAAGCTGAATGGTGATGGTGTGAAGTATAGGTTAAATTGGGTGAAATTAAAGCAAATTACTCTGGGATGTGGAAATCTGAAAATAGAAACCACCAATGATTTGCAACCCTCTTGATGATCAGCTTCACAGAACCCTAAACGACAAGAAAACTTACATATTTTAAAGTTAACTAGGTTTTTAAAAATAATATGTATAAATGTATTTTTAACTACAGGCAATGCTTAGTAGTAGTGGAAAGATTGTTTAACTCAGCTGCAATGTTAAAAAGATTTCAGGTTTCTATTTCAAACAGTGCAATTCATTTTCAAAAATTGACTTCTTTTCCTTCATATGAATTTTTACCTATAAAAATACATCTGATATCAAACAATAAACAGAATATCATACTACTCGGCTAGCTCAATTTTAACTTGAATAAAAATATTAATACTGGAGATAATATAAAACTAAGTTATAGCAATAAAAGCAAATTAACCATGTAAACATAAAGGTATTACACATCTATACACCTATGTGTGTGTGTGTGTGTGTGTGTGTAACATGAATAAATCTTCATGTGACCAGCATAAAGAAATACAGTGGCCTAGTAATACATGTATAACATTAAAATGTAAGAATTTTATTTATCTAAAATCTTACTGCTTGATTCACAGATTTGGATAGACAATAAAACACCCATTTCTACTATGCATATTTTCTTAGACAACCAAGCAAAGTAATATAAATATTTTACATGGTCACAATTTAGATCAGCTTACTTTAAAGCAAGAAAAAAATTATTAGCCAAGAAATAAATTCTTTTACAGACAACTATGGGTAGAGTGTATTTAGTTATTTAGGAGGAGAAAAAATTATATGGGATTGACCATACCTCAAGGAGTTTATAGTCTAGTTAGAGAAGTAAAACAAGCGTATGTAGTCAAACTGTGACAGTATGAAGTGGTACCTATATAAAAAGGCTCCTGATTTCACAGATAGGAAAAAAAGGGGCAAAGGGAGGACAGAAGGAAGGGGTTGACAGAAGACAGAGTTGCTAAAGTAGAAAACTTTGCTAGAGGTAAGCAAAGAGAAAGGTGGGACACAGAAAGCACACACGTATTTTAAAGCTAACAAAATTTTTAAAAATGTAAGTATACATCAATTTTTAACTACATGCAATGCTTAGTGGTAGAAAGATTGTTTAACTTCGCTGCAATGTTAAAACAGTGTCATGTTTCTATTTCATGAACTAGAAAACACAGTAATGCTTGACCAAGAAGAACGTCAAATATCAGGCAGAAAACTGAATTGCCAAAAAGGCATAATATTTTGTAAGAGACAGTAACAAAACCAAATGCCATTATTCTTAAGCAGTGATACATCTAATTTCTCAATGGGTATATCACAGTTAAAGGTGATATGCCAGAGATGTAGTCCTCTGGAGTATTAGCAATATCCCTAGATGCTAGGTGTTCTTTTTTCCTTGGCTATGAAAGTACTGCTTCTTTTTTTAATAAACGCATGCTTAATATTCATTATTGTTATGTTTTACAACTAGCACTATATAAAACACACTATAATTCTTTGCTACTGGAAGATTTCCATTTGTAAATATTTTAAAACCATAGTAATAATATATACTTCCAAAGAACATTGTTAGAAATTTAATAAAATGCATGCAACTATTTTCTAATTTATGAAAAGTTAGCTCTTCTTTACCCACAAAGGTATAGAACCCAAATTCTTAGTGGTACTATGGGTATCAGAATGATCCAGAACTGCTGTTCTTAAAGGAAAAAACTGGACGAAGAAGAGACTACAACAGTGATTCTTAAAAAAAAAAAACAAAAAAAAAAACAAAAAAACAAAAACGTCAGGATACAGAAAATTCCAAGTCCTTTCCTTGATTCTTGACTATGGGGGTGTCACTTGGGAATATGCATTTTAAACGAAACATGTATTTAATAAAACATGTACCTGAGGCAGTTTCACACATCAGAAAAAGAGCGCCAGTAACAATTTATTACTAGGGTCAGTTAAATTATGGTAGAAAAAGAATGAGGCAAAACCGGAAAACATACACTTGCAGAAAAAACCAACAGAACTTGATGATGGTTTCCATAAATAAAATAAATCAGCATATCTCTAAATTTTTAAAAAAAGTCTACTTAGAAAGCTATGAAAATGGTATTTAAAAAAAAAAAAAACTTGAGTACAGAAATGTATTACTTAACCAAATAAAGACTAGTTAAAAAACAAAACTTTTAAACATAGCACACAATAAGGTCATCTTTTTTTCCAAATAAACTTAGCTTAAAATTGGCACTAGACAATTTAGAGGACTAAGAGACTAAAAGACCATTTCAAGCTTTACGTTTAGTGATCCTATAAGAAATGTATCTTTTGAAGTCCTTTACTGCATTCATTGTTTTGTTTTATTGTTTCTATTCTAATCTGTTCTGTTTGATTTTTACTATGTCTGAAAGTATCTGCAGCTATTTTGAAGACAACAAGAGGCATTGTGGTTAACTATTGTTGATTTTGCAATGTTCTGAAGTCCTGTATCACTTATACTGGTTTTTTTTTTTTTTTTTTTTTTTTTTTTTTTTTTTTTTTTTTTTTTTTTT